>JAADXN010000439.1:0-23539 GCA_023337875.1 Pythium apleroticum | reverse complement strand
TGCGGCAAATGCCCCTTCAAGATCTGTTCTGGACCACTCAAAAGCTCAAAGACGAATCTGATGGGATGACAACATGCTGTCAACAAGGTTACGCAAGGTTACACCAAGATGGCCAACATCCAGGGACGGTAGGTACTACTGTACTACAGTGCTGACGGTCCGCTCCACGCCTCGCAGCTCGAGATGGATGTCGGAGTGAGGAACGGAGCTGACGGCTTGAACAGGTCTCCGGGGGCGAAAGGAGACGTCGGCGTGAGCTGGGGCGCCCTAGGCAAGCAGGAGCTCTTGTGCCCACTGAGACGTGGAGCTGAGAACTCGAGCGAGTTCATCTCAGGAGCCGATGGCTCCATGTTGAGGAAATCAACGCGGGGTGAGGCAAGGAATCCTCCATTTCCGAATGGCGGCGTCGACCTGAGTGTCATCTAGTGTCATCTTGAAATTGCGCAAATTGCGAGAAGCGCTCTCCATCATGCAGTTCCAGTGTGCGCTACAGTACGATCCACTCTCTGATTGGCTATTGCGCATGTTCTTTCTTCAAGTGTCAAACGCGACACGCATCTTGTGCTGCTGATGTGGACACGTTGATGTAGCCAACTTTGCCAAAACAGGCTAGCTTTGAAGATACCAAATAGTTTTGTGACACTAGGCTGAAATACTAGTATAGTATCTGCGTTCGCCTCGCCCAAGAGGCTAATTGTAACCCACGAAGAGTAACCCGGAGCCATCACCGTTTCCCTCGAAAAACGAAAACCCCGTTGGCGAAAATGGATGCGGGGCGCTCGCCGTCGCGCGTCATATCGCCGCCCCCGCGCCTCCAGCGCCGCGCGCCACAAGCGCATCGTGTCTATCTCGTTGTCTGTTTGCTCTTAGTGGTCGTTGTGCTCCATGTCCCCACGGGCATCACGGCGTTTGCAGCCGCCAAAGGTGCGTGAATCGTTCCCGCCATTTTCCTTCTCGCCCATCTATCATGGCTACACCACGCTCATACTCTACGCGCCTCACTGCAGAAACCACCAAGCCGCAGGTTGAGATCCTGAAGCAAGACTACTCCTTCTCCAGTACGGCTCTCGTTGGCGCTGTGGTTGCTGCTTCTTACGGAGAAAACTGACTTGCCGTTTGTATGCTAGAGGGCGTCCAGCAAGACCTCCCCGTGGCGTTCGAGTCCACCGAGATCACAGGCTCCGACATCCACCACAAGCGCCCAGGCGGCAAGCAGCCAGCCCCCAGTACGCGTCCGCCAGTGAAGCCGCAGCCCTCGGCTGCTCGGTCTCCGTCCAGCGTACCCCAGCCTGTAACCACCAAGCCAAAGACGACCCCGTCGACCACGCAGTCTACTGCCAAGGTGAAGCCAGTGAAGCCACAAGTGTCCGCGCTGTGGCCGTTTGAGCTCAGCGAGGAGCTCGCGCAGCAGGAGCTGATGATGATCCTCGTGATCATCGTGTCCAGTATGCTGCTGCTGGGGCTCACGGCCACGGGTCTGTGGCACCTCGTGGCGTTCTCGTGGCTCCACGTGCGCGAGCAGAGGCTCCTGAACGCGCTCTTTCGACCGGGAATCACAGTGGACGAGCTGGAGAAGCTCGTGGAGGCGAGCAGCTCCAGCATGCCGCTGCTGCTTAAGCCGCTGGCCAAGAGCCACTTGCGGCTGGCTCAGCTGGGGGAGGTCGTTGACAGGCTGCTGGACACGACTGGCAAGATCGCGTTCACCGAGGACGCGCTCGAGATTACGGGGCTCCCGGACACAGCAGACGAGAGCGACCGGTTCCAGACCAAGCCGATGACGTTCTTCCATGTCCTGAGCGCGATCGAGTCGCTGCAGTGTCAGGGCGAGTCGATCGCCGTGGAGCTCGCGACGCTCGTCGTGCCTCTGCGTTGGACGCGACAGATTGACTTGAACAAGTCGGTGGAGACGCTCAAGAAGCGCATGCTGTCGTTGCGCCAGCGTCACGACGAGATCACTGCCGTCCAGCAGCGTGTCGCGAAGGCGCTCGAACAGCGCCACGTAAACGGCGAGGCCGTGGACTTTGCCAAGGTGGAGAAGCTCGTGGCTGCACTCCGCCAGGCACCACCGCAAGCGCAGAGCTCTACTACTGCTGACTCGCAGCTCTCCAGTCCACTCAAGCTGAGGAGCCCGAAGGACGGGAAGGACGAATTCGGCTTCTTCTTGCGCAGTTTCGGCGAGCTGAACGAGCAGCACAAGGTGCAAGTCGGGTTGGAGCGCGCGTTTTCGAAACTCACAGCGACGGTGACAGCAGCCAGCCAGACAAACCCCATCAAGTCCGAAGAACCGCAGGAAGACGCGTCAGTGTCTGTCGTGGCCAGCCCGACGACGACTGTGACTCCCAGTATCGACACGAGCTGGTCGCGCACACTCGAAAGCTGGGTCAACCGTGCCGAAGAGATGGAGATGACGCACTTGGACGAGGTCAAGCGAGCGCAGTATCTGCTGGAAGACGCGAAGTGCGATTCGTTCTGCATGATCAACTCGAGCCGCGACGCGATGCAGAGCGTGGAATCGCTGAAAGCCAGCCTGGTGTCACTCGGCGCGGACCCGAAAGCCGCCGTGTTGACCGCTGCGGAGATCTACTCGAGTCGCTCGAACATGTTGATGCTCACGTCGACGTTGCGCAGTGCGTTCAACGAGTTCCGCAAGGGCGATATGATCAAGATGGAGGATCGCAGACGCCGCCACGCGCAGAAAGAACGAGACAAGCGAGAGCGCGCAGTCGCCAAGTTCCGCATGAAGCAGCAATTACTGGCCGAGAAGATGGAGTTGCAGCGCGCACTCGAGCGAGAGCAGCAGGAACGAGAGCGCGTGCGGCGCGAAAAGGAAGAGTTCGACGCATTCATCAAGCAGACAAAGGAAGACCGGAAGCGGTTCGTGTGGACGATCACGAAACTCGACGTGCTGATCGTGCTGCTGGTCATGGCGATCGTGTTCTTCGACAGCCTGACGCAGCAGCTCCAGCTGCTCAAGCCTGTCTGCTCCTCGGCGCCTCCAGCGTCGGCGATGAAGGGTTTTTCATCGGTCCTTTCCGCATCATGGTGGCCCACAAACTCGATCTCTCTAGTCACGTGTCGCATCGAGTACGCTGTGAAGGTCGCCGGCTTGTTCCTGCTCGGCATCTTCGCCTTTTACATCATCGCGCAGCTGAATCTGCTGACCACGGCGTTGCCCGTCGTGATCGCCGCTGGCCTCTACTACGTCCGCACCGAGTGGATGAACATGCTGTTCCGCCTGCCCGTACTGCTCGTGCTCTACGGCTTCAACTCGATGGTGCTGTATCTTTTCAACCGGTCCTTTTCACTCGACGACCCCAAGATGCAGCAGCTCAAGACCAAGCGACGCGCGCTGCTGCTGTACGTCGCGTTCCCCGTCGCCTCGGTGCTGCTCAGTATCGTGGTCAGCATCACGATCGCGTGTGACAATCCGCACGAGTGTGTCGTCACGGCCATCGACGTCACGCACCGCTCGTTCGCGAGTCTGTGGCAGGTCGCAAGGCACGCGTATCACTTATGAGATGGGGATGACGATCCCTGTGTAAGTAACTATGAAGGTTGTCGATATGGATTCTGTGAGAACGGGTGCATTGGGAATGATTCGTGTGTGTGTTGTGTTGGATGTTTTGTTTGTGTGTTTTCCCTTCATTTTCTCTGCTTTTTTCGGATGGATGCAAAGGAAGAAATGGAGCGAGAAAGGCGCCACTTGTTCAGCTCACGTGAAGATGACGCAGAGCGCAGCGGCGAGCGTTCCGGCGGCAGCGGCGATGCCCACGCGCATCATGGACGCGGGCATTGGCTCGTTGGCGTCGATCACCTCGCACGACGCCGACACGGGGTCGGCGACCTGCTCTGGGGTGGCCATTTTGGTGGTCGTAGGCGTCGTCTTGCGCTTCTGCTGCTGCTTCTTGGCCATGGACGGAGACACGGACGGCGCCTTGCTGCGTTTCGTGGGCGGTGGCGTTGATGGCATGGCAGGAAGAGGCGCTAGGCTGGATGCGTCGTCCATGTCTTCCGTATCCGAGTCGTTGGTGAGGAAATCCTGAGGGCTTGTGAACTGTAGGGAAGCAGAGCGATCGTGAGGTGTCAGAGCAACACAGAGATCGACAGACAAGACGGGTACGTACGTCCAAGTCGTGGCGGAAGATGTGGTCTGCGTGGCGAATGAGTGTACGGATGAAGCAGGCGCCGAGCTCCGCGGCTGATACGCTGCTGGAGGCCGAAGCCTTCGTGGGGTCTGCCGGCTTGAGCTCGAAGATGACGGTGTGCTGGAGACGGACGATACCATCGAGAATCTAGAGAGATAGTCACGTCAGCCTCCAGAGTTTTGAAGGGCGAAGCCGTGGGAGAAAACGTACCACTCCGGTTGGGTCGCATTCCCCGAGCCATCGCCAGAGCGTCGTGAGCGCGTCAAGGCACTCGCGCTGTTCAATGCTGAGCGAGTCGATGGCGTTGACGAGTGGGTACAAAAGCGAGATGGACACAGTCTCCGTGGGCTTTTGCGCGCAGTTTCCAGAGAGGTATTCGAGTGTGGAGGCGAGCATGCCGACGGATTCGCAGTGGACGATGGGCGTACTGTTGAGTTGCGTGAGGTAGCTGTTGAGCAGCCGCAGGAGAAGCTGGCACTGGATCTTGGCCTTGACTTTTTGCTGTCGGAACACGCGTTTCATGGCTGCGAAGACGGTCTTTTCCTGGATTAACCCGTCAAACTGGTTGCTTGCAATCTCTCCTTGCACACAGGCCAGCAGCGCCGCGTGGACTTGCTGTTCGATGCTCGAGGCCGTGGATTCCACGAGCAATTGTGTCTCTGGGAAGAAGATCTCGTGCAGATTAAGCGCGTCGCCATGCTGCGAGAACAGCACGTAGAGGTAGAGCGCGAGGATGCGGACCACGTGCAGCACGAGCAGCGGCGCGTCCTGCTGGTCGTCGCTGTCCACAGGCGTCTCAAACGCGTGGGTGCGAGGCAGCAGAGCCGCTGGAGCAGGTCCCTTGCTGAGCTTGTGCTTGGCGTGGCGCGTCATCGATAGATGGGAGGCGAGGTCGCGTCGAGTCGCCGTGAAAAGGGAAAGTAGTGTTAGGAGAGAACGGCCACACGGAGCCAAGAAGAGAGCGCCGGCAGACAAGAAGCGTGCGGAGCGTGGTCGCAAAATAGAACGAGGAGCCGGGTGACGGGTTCTTCCTGCGGGTCTTCAATGCGCAACGATGCAGTGCGGCGGCTGAAGCAGCGGCGCTTTATTTAGCGTGGTGTCGCCGGAGCGTGCGTGGCCGTCAGCACGGTCAGGACGGACGGGCAGGTGGGCGATGGGCGTTGATGCAAGCCGTGGATGCGCTGGTCAGTCAGGCCGGTCAGTCCGTGCTGTGGCTGGTCACAGTTGTGAGTTATTTGAAGCCCCGTCGTCGACCAGCCAGTGGGCACTGCCCGTCACGTTTGACTGGAGAGCCGGCCGTTACCAAAGGATCTCTTCGCATTTCAGCCAATGATCAAGCAGAATAAATGAGATGAATGGTTTTGATTGGCAGATACGATTCTGATGATGCGCAGGTTACACGTCGAAGTGGGCAAGTCAACAGTTTGGAGCCTTTTGATTGGTTGAAATACGAAATGGGGTACGCTCCCGTACCCTGGGGTACAACTCGGTGGTGAGTCAGTCTCACCAAGAGAGTCGGAAAGGCGGGTGCCATTGCCACGCAAGAGCGACGCCATTCTGAAGAGCTACGGCACGCGCACGACGCCAGCAGCCACTCTCCTTCACGCCCCCACCACTGCGCGTGTAACCAGTAACCATGGCGCGGAAGAAGCGAGCGTACATGCCCGGAATCGCGTGGCACGTCGGCGCGCACTTGTCGGGCGTCTTGGTGCTCGGGCTGTCGTACGTCAAGGAAGACAAGGTCGTGGCGGCGCTGCGCTGGGCGCTGTTTGCCTTCTTCCTGTGCGCGAGCGCGGACCTCGTGCTCTCACGCTACCACAACTGGAAGTTCCAGCCCATTGAGCCGCAGCCCAAGCGCTTCGCACTGGTCACCGGAGCGACGGCCGGTCTGGGCCGCGAGATCGCGTACGTGCTGGCCGAGAAGAAGTACTCGCTCGTGCTGGTGGGCCGCACAGAGGCGATCCTGGAGCGTATGCGAGCTGAGATCGAGTTCGTGAACAAACCCGTGGAAGTCGAGTTCTGCGTGTGCGACTTGTCGGAACCCGCTGGCATCCAGAAGCTCCTGGAGGACCTCAAGGAGAAGAACTTGGCGATCGATCTGCTGGTGAACGCAGCGACGGACGCCGAGCCCAAGCCCTTTCAGCAGCTGCCAGCGGATCGCATTGAGAGCGTCTTGCAAGTCAACGTCAACGCCATGGTGCGCATCACGCACGCCGTGGTGGAGGGCATGGTGAAGCGCGGCGTGGGCCGCGTGCTCAACATCTCGTCGCTCGGCGCCGTCGCCAGCACGCCCAACGCTGCGGTCTTCGGCGCCTCCAAGGCCTTTGTCGCGAGCTTCAGCCAAGCCATCAACTACGAGCTGCGTGCCACGGGTGTCACCGTCACGTGCTTCTTGCCAGCCGCGTTGGAAGTGAACTTGAACGACCCGAGCGTCAATAAGAAGGCGCTGACCACGGCCGAGTACTGGCCGTGGGTCGTGCATCCAAAGGACGCGGCGGCGTTTGCCATCGACGCGCTGTTTAACGCCCATGACGTGGCGTACGACGCGTACTTGAACCAGTTCTGGGCGTTCCTGATGCGGTCATTCGTGCCCACTCGCGTCGGCCAGGCGCTCATTGCTGTGGCCTGGGAGACGCCGCGCAACGCCTGGCAGCAGATCAAAAGATAAAGGCGCTTTTACATGCTGGAAGGTGAATGGATACGTGCTTGTAGCGTAGTGTCTGTGCATTTGCAGTTTCTAACGACCATGCACCAGAAAAAACCTAATACACCGTCTCTATGGGTCTACAACGACTGTTGAAGCTGCGCCAAAGCCAGTTGCTGGACGCTGTTGATCACTTCCATCAGTGGACGGTCCTGCTCGCGTGCAATGATCTACAATGGTCAAGACTTTGCTGTCAGTGTCATCGATTCTAGTCGGCCTTTTCCAACGGCACATACCTTGCAGTGTTCATACTCTGGGTGCACGTTCACGACTCGGCCGTCGATGGAGCCAACTTTCACGCTCACCTTGTAGGCTCCGTAGCTTGTCTCCACGAACCGGCGGTCGAGCGCCGTCCGCTCCATGAGCTTCCTGCGCACGCCTAGCGTCGTGGTCTCACGGAAGAGCGTCCTGGTGATCTCACTCTCGTGCTCAGGCTTGCACAGCACACTGAGCAGTGTCGCCGGGCGGTTCTTCTTCATCTGAATCGGCTGCGTCCACACATCCAGCGCGTGGTGCTTCTCCAGCAACAGCTCCTGCACGTAGCCCAGCACTTGCGGGTTGAGGTCGTCGATGTTGGTCTCCAACACAACAACTGGCTCTCGCGTGGCGTCGTCCGCTTGGGTATTCGCAACCGACGCCACTGGGAGACGCTCCGTCTTGTTGCCGATCGCCACACGCACGATATTCGCGTGCTGCGGGAACTCCTTCGTGCCTGCGCCGACTCCCGTGTGCGTCGGAATGAACGCAGGGGGCTCGCCGTACGCCGTCGCCAGCGCCTTGACCAGACTGATACCCGTGGGGGTCACCAGTTCGCCCTTGGCGCCTTTCGGGGCCGGACACACAGGCACGCCGATCATCAATCGGAACGTCGCCGGAGGAGGCACAGGCAGAATGCCATGCGCGCAGTGGACCGTGCCCGACGAAAACGGCACGGGCGTGCAGTACACCTCCCGCACGCCCAGCAGATCCATGGCCACGATCGAGCCGACCGTGTCCACGATGCTGTCGATCGCGCCCACCTCGTGGAAGTGGATCTCGTCGATCGTCGTGCCGTGGGTGTGCGCCTCGGCCTGCGCCAGCAGCGTGAACGCCGCCAGACTCTTCTCCTTGGCCCACGCCGACAGCGCACTCTGCTCGATCATCGCGGCGATCGTCGACAGGTTGCGCATCGGCTCGCCATCATGACTGTGGTCGTGTCCGTGATCATGGCCATGGTCATGATCGTGGCTATGACTGTGCTCATGGCTGTGCTCATGGCTGTGGCTGTGGCCGCTGTCTCCGTGGTTGTGGTCGTGGTCGTGGCTGTGGCTGTGATCGTGGCTGTGGCCTGGGGCCGGCGCACTGCGGTGTTCGTACTTGGACACGACGTCCACTTTCGTGCCTGCAATGCTTCCGGGGCCCTTCCACACCTTCTTCGTCAGCAGATCCCACTCGCCGTCGATGCCTGGCAGCGACGCCAGCGCGCGCTTGATCTCGTCGATCGGAGAGCCCTACAGTCCACATTATTGCGCTGTTAGGAACCGCACCGACATGCACGGACAGCTCATGAGCGCCTCCGCAAAACGCACCGCATCGATCAGCGCGCCCAGCAGCATGTCGCCCGCGATACCCGCCGAGCAGTCGACGTACGCGATCGTCATCTTCCTCCAGTGCCTCTCTTCCAATTGTGATGAGCTCAAGATCCGCCCACACAAACAGACAAACAGAATAGGATGATGAGTTGGCCGCCTTTCGACTTCAAGTGCCGCAATCCTCCCTCTCTCTCATTGGTCAAAAAGTCACCCCATTTCCAAATTTCATCCAATCCAAAATCAGATCTATTTAACATATCCATCGCTTTTCATTGTCTAACCGGTTGAGCCCGCCTTTCTCACTCACTTGTTGTCGCCTTTCTCTAACAGCCCTTGAGGCTCAAGCTCATCTTGATGTTCATGGCCGCGAGCTCGTTCGCGAGGTACCGGAACACGTACGGCATGGCCACGGCCTGGCAGCTCTCGCCGCTCTGGCACACCGTGCAGAACCACTGGGTCTTGCTCTTCATGGCGATCGCCAGGTCGCCCTGGCCGGCCGTCTCCACGGTCGCGCGCTGCGTGGCGTTCGACAGCAGCGACCCGCAGTTGGTGCACACGGTCGCGATGTGCTTGTCGGAACAGTTCATGAGACGGTCCTGCAGCAGGAACGCGCAGCCGTGGGCCAGCAGCGAGTCGCGCTCCATCTCACCGAAACGGATACCTCCGCCCTTCTTACGGCCCTTGACGGGCTGACGCGTGAGCGAGTTCATCTTGCCCGTGGCACGCACCTGCGACTTGTCGCTGACCATGTGACGCAGACGCTGGTAGTACACGACGCCGATGTAGATGTCGGCGTGCATGACCGTGCCCGAGATACCGCTGTACAGCGGCTCGCTGCCCATGTAGTTGTAGCCGTGCTCGCGGAGCTGCTCGCCGAAGTAGTCGATCACGCGGTCCTTCTCCGAGAACTGGAACGGCGTCGAGTCCATGTACTTGCCCTTGAGCGCACCGGTCTTGGCGGCCATCGACTCGACGAGCATACCAATCGTCATTCGCGACGGGAAGGCGTGCGGGTTGATGATCACATCGGGCGACATGCCCGACTCCGAGAACGGCATGTTCTCCTGCGGCCACAGGATACTCATGACACCCTTCTGACCGTGGCGCGACGAAAACTTGTCACCGATCGTCGGGTTACGCACGAAGCGAAGCTTGACGCTGGCCTTGGTGTGCTCCGAGGCCTGGGTCGGGCCGCCGATCATGTTGATCTGCTCGATGATGGCCGGCTCGCTCTCCTTGTGCTTCTGGAAGTGGTGCTCGCCCGTGGTCTCGTCGATCCAGCACGCCAGCGGATCGCCCTGGTTCACGACCTGGCCGATGTGCGGGAAGCCGTCACGGTCCAGCTTGGCCGTGCAGAACTCGCTCTCGCCCGTCGCGGCGTTCGGCTTGATGTTGGAGAAGTACTTCTTCGACGACTTGCCGCCCTGCTTGCCGTCCGCGCCAATGTCGACCTGGATCTGCTTGTACACGGACGCGTGGCCAAAGCCACGCTCGTACGCCGACTTGTTCAAGATCATGGCGTCTTCCATATCGTAACCCGTGTACGAGATCACAGCCACAACGGCGTTGGTGCCCAGCGGGTACTCGTCGAGCTGGTACTCGCGCAGACGCTCGTTCTGGACGATTGGAATCTGCGGCGACTGGATGCGGTACATCTTGTTGTCCGTACGGTGGACGATCGAGTGCGCCGGCGTGCCCATGGTCTGCTTGGCCATCTGACACTGGTACATGTTACGCGGCGACTGGTTGTAGTCCGAGAACGGCGTGAGCGACGCCACGAGCGACAGCATGTTGGTCGGCTTGATCTCCATGTGGGTCGTGGCCGGACGGATGTCGTTCTTGGTCACAGCAATGTCCATGAAGACCTGCTCCATCGGGCCGATCCACTCGACACGCTGCGTGTCCATTTGCTTCACTGGACGCGTCATACGCGCGGCGTCCGCCGACAGGAACAGACCGGGGAAGCAGCCGCCGATCGTTGGCTCGATCAGACACACCTCCAGGTTCTCGACGATGCCGTGGGCCTTGCGCTCTTCCGGAGACGTCGCCGACTTGACGCTGCGAAGCGCCAACGCAATGCGCTTGCACACTTCGAGTGGCGCGCCACCCAGCACCTTGCCGTTGTGCATGATTGGCAGGTAGTGGTACGGCACGACCAGCGCACCGTCGGCGTAGCCGCTGCTCGGGATCATGCCGAGCGTCGTGAGGAAGCGCGCGAGCTTGAGCTCCTCGGCCAGGTAGTCGTCTGGGTTGTGGGGTGGGTAGCACACAAGCTGGCACTCGACCGCCAAGTGGTTCAGCAGACCACACGGCGAGCCATCGGGCGTGTGCACGGGGCACAAGAAACCCCACGAGTCGGGCAGCAGCTTACGCACGGCCGTGGTCTTCATCTCCGTGAAGAACTGGCCACGGTGGACCGAGCGGAAGTGCGAGAAGTAACGGTAGTAGTTCAGCTTCTCAGCGACGATCGTGTAGCCAGCGACCTGCATCAAGTCGAGACCGCTGGACGAGCGCAGGTTGCCCGTGTTCAGGAAGTAGGTCATGGCGTGGCCGATGTTGGTCGTGCGTTCCCACATCTTGCGGATGTAGACCTGGTCCAGCGTGATCGCCTTCTTGGTCATCTGCGCGTCCTTGATGATGTTGGCGCGGATCGCGGAGAGCATCTCCTGGAGCTTCTCCTTCAGGATCATGCCGTACAGGTGGCCTGGCAGCAGGAGCTCGTGGTTCATGACCGAGTCCGAGTTGTCCTCGCGGATGTCGCCCTTGGCAAACGCGTACAGCTTGCGGATCATCAAGCAGATGAGCTCCACCTTCTGCGTGCGGCCCTTCTCGCCCTTGGGGATGTGGACAAAGAGGTAGTCGTCGAGCATCTTGGAACCAATCTCAACGTTGCTCATCGAGTCGTACACGTACGGCATGACGTGGCGGAAGTGCTTGCCGAGGTACGCGAGCGCCTCGTCGCGCGAATAGATCGAGAACTTCTTGGCTTCGCGCAGAATCAGCTCCACACGGGCGCTCAGGTACGTGTTCTCGTGCTCGCCACGCAGCACACGCTCGTAGATCTCACGGTCCGTGAGTGGGAACAGCGCCTTGAGCATGAGACCGACAGGGATCATGAACTCCTGCTTGCGCACACCGAATCGGAGCGTAGCGTTACCATCCTCCAGGTAGTGCATCGTCACGGTGACAGCCGACTGGTCGCGCTTGACACACTTCATGAAGACAGCGAGCTCAGAGTACAGCGCGCCACGGTTGGCGAACGCACCACGACGCACGGCCATGATGTGGTGGCGGCGCGGCATCTGCAGCAGACGCACGCATCGCTCGTTGCCGTTACAGATAAAGTAGCCGCCCATTTCGTTGGCTTCTTCGCGCGCCTGCACGAGCTGTGGCGGCGTGAGCCCGTCGAGGTGGCAGCGCTTGGAGCGCACCATGATCGGGATGTCACCGACCACACGCTGGATGCGCTCGACGTTGTTCGAGCCGGCGAACGTGCGCGCGAGCGTCACGACCAGCGGCGCCGTGTACGACACGCCGCGCTGACGGCACTCGCTGGGCAGCATCTTGCGCTCGCCCGTGATCTGGTTCTCGCTGGTCGGGAATCCGATCTGCGCGCTCTCGATCCAGAAGGCCATTTGGTGCTGGTTTGGGATGTCCACCAGCACCTTGGGGATGTCGGCGATCGCGAGATCGAGGCCTTCCGTGATGAAAAAGTTGAACGAGTCGAGGTGCGGCGACACGAGCTTCTGCAGCTTCTCATTGGTCTTGGTCGGGCACGAGCGCGGCACGCCCGACGGGTTCGTGGCCGGCCAGGACGTGCCGAACTCGGCCGCCTTGGGCTTCTTGGTGCTGGGCTTCTTGGTCTTGCCGTCGCCCGCCATGGTGATGCGTGGTTGGATCGCTAGCAGCTCACGGACGAGAGGAGAGTTGCCTGTCGTTCACACACACACACGCACGTACACGCGGCTTCGCTGCGAGGAACGCGAGAGATGGAGATGGATGCAATGCACTGCAATGGTCGCCACCAGCCAATTGAGCTCGCCAATGCAACCAGTGGCCTTTCGCGGCTGAGTGGAAGCGGCTAAAACACCTCAAAGCTGGAAAAACCTTCTTAGATCATCGAAGTCAAAACCTTACAATTTCATAAAACCTCGATGACTTCGATAAAGTTGACCTTCAAGTTAACTGCCATAAAGGAAAAATGCTGCGACGATGTGAAAGAAAACGAAAATGGAGGGAAACGAATGCGAGGAAAAGCGGTATATGACGTGCTTATGGTCATCAGGTGAGGATGGATTATGGGCCAATGGAAGGAAAAGGACATGAAGTATCTAACGATGGTTGGTTTGCCTTCGGAAGCGCTGGCAGTGGGTCAATCTGCTCAGTTGAAGGAGTGACGTCGTTCAAAGGGAAACGTGACGCGAATGCTGCCTGGGGCGGGCGCGTCGGCGCATCCGTTTCATTGCTAAGTTGTGCTACGCTTCGAAACCGCCGCAGTCGACGGCGCTCGTCGATGGGCTTGGTGCGTGTCTAATTATGGCGAGGCGAGCGTGCATCTCCCGCCATGAATACGCGTCCAACTACCGGTCGCATCGGGACAATCGCGGTGGCTTCTGTTATTGCCATCTCCATCTCGCAGCGGCGCTGCTGTTAGCCGCGTGCATCTATACGCGACCACATCACGGCGGCTGATAGTGGCGTTGAATGGTGGTTGTGGCCACGCCCGACAGCGCATTCAACCTCCTTCTCAGCGACTCGATTCGCCTGTTTCAAGCCGTTTGATCCGACGCGCTCGTGCCGCTGCAGGCTCACCACGCTGGGCGTTCGCCTCCGTTGGGTGTGGCGCCTGTCGTCACCCACGAGGGCATGACCAGCGAGTCCGATCCTCAGTCAGCGGCACCAACAAGCGAGAGTGAGGAGCCAGTTGCCGCCGAGTCCATGCCCGCGGCAACCTCGAGCCAACATGCCAGTGGCCACATTGCGATGGCGCTGCTGCTTCCAAGCGCTGTGAATGATGAGTTTGTAAGTGTGGAGCAGCAACTTGCAGCTCAAGCGCACATCGCGGAGAGCGAAGATGGAGATGATGGAGTAGTGACGCCGTCCCCACAGGCAGGTCGAAGCGTGCTGCGCAGTCCCAGCAACTACATTTACCCGCCGCCGCCCGTAGCCGAGCCGCGAGTCGAGAGCGAGGTGGACATGACAGCGCAAATCTCGGAGAACGAACGACCCTCGATGGAAGATGCTCAGAGGATTGATCAGTTGGTGACGAACACCATAATCCCAACAGAAAACACGCTGTTTGCGGACTCGGCGTCGCGCCGGGTCGAGTCGGTGCCGTCTCTTCCGAGGCCTGGCGATACGTTGGTCACAACGGTGTCGAGAGAGGAGAAGGACCGCACATCCTCCCTTGCTGACTTGAGAACCTTGCGGATGTCAGCACAAGAATCCGGCAACGGTCTCGTCACATTGGCTCGCATGTCCACGGCCAAGAATATCGAACTTGCATTCAATCGCTCGCAGGCCCAGCTGCCATACGTTGGCGACGGCGAAGCGCAAGGAGATCAACTCTACATGACCAAGTCGGCGGCAAATGCAACGAACGGATCGTCTACACCGCGGCGAAACAGTTTGAGCCGCCTGCTCAATCCGCTCCAGTCGGTCGCAAATCGCATTCATCCGATCACGACGTACACACCAAGCGCTGCCGTAGACGCAAACGACGACTCGGACGAAGGAGAGTCCCCAGACCACCGGGTACGTGGATCCGCCAGTGACTCTAACAGAGGCAGTGCTGGACGAAACAGTGTTGGCCGGAACAGTGCCGGGCGGGCCAGTGGCGGGCGAACAAGCGCTGGGCGCAACAATGCTGGTCAGCTCGCCACGCAAGTTGTCCAAATTGCCGAAGCGACTTCGCCGACTGTGAAGAAGCACACGCAGCGGTACATCTACGAGAAAACTCAAGCGTCACTCGCGGAGATGTTTGACAAGCCGGCACAATCCCGCAACGGTCGACTCGTGCTTCGGATCGTTTTTGTGTGTATCATTGTCAACATCGGAGTGCTTGCGATGGAGACTTGTGACGGCAAGAACCACGGCAGTTCGGCTCCAGGGTACCCGTATTTACCTGACGATTCCGTGTACAAGGCTCTCGACGCATTTTTCACGATGATCTTCACGATTGAGTTTATTGGCCGCATGGTGTCGCAAAAGTGCAAGCGTGCAGTCCTCACGGACACTCTCACATGGGTCGACCTGCTTGCGCTTTCACCGTGGTATCTACAACTGATCGCGTCTTCGTCCGGACAGGACTTCGACGTGGACGAGTTCGGCGGAATCGGTCATACGATAGGGCTGCTTCGCCTGCTGCGGATCACTCGCTTGGGGTATATGCTGCAACATTTCGAGAGCATGCGAATCCTCGCCGCTTCGGTCAAGGCAAGCATTCCACCTCTCATCATTACGATGTTCTTCCTCTTCACATTGGTGATGCTCCTCGCGACGGCGATATTCTACGCAGAGCCGTGCTACAACCTGTACACCTGCCCATTCACCGACATTTTCAACTCTGCGTACTTCATCATGGTCACGTACGTACTCCTGCATCTCCTGCATACCGAATTGTATGACAAAAAACTTGCTCTGACTATGTTGTGCTGTTTACAGCGTCGCAACCGTTGGCTACGGCAATCAAATTCCGTCAACAACCAACTTCGTGGCGATGTTCATTGCGTTCGTTGCCATGGTGTTCGGGCAGCTCTACTTGGCGATGCCTCTCGCGATTGTCGGAAACAACTTTCAAGACACCTACGAAGATTTCCAGAATAGTCGGCGACGCCGGCTGAGGCGGCATGACACGACACTCAACCCTTTCGACTCCGTCAAACTGAATCGCAAGTCACAACGGCTGTGCGAGATCCAATTCCACTTGCTGCATGCCTGGCGTGTCGTCCAACTCAATTTGGACAAGCTGTTCAAGAAAAAGAACGAAGTGGAAAAGTCCACTGGAGTGACTCTGTCTGCCACAGCAAAGATCATCGCTGGTAACTTGCACGCGTTCGAGACTGAGTTGCAAGCGCAGCAGCAGCACCACCTCAAACTCAAGGAGGCAATCGAGAAACTCGTGGACGTCCACACCGAGGCGTGTCAGCTACTGCAGGCATTTGTTCCGCACAAGCGTGATCTCCACATCGGTGACGCAAGCGCAGTAACTGCGAGTGACTCGATGCTTTCCCAGGTCTGGAAAGCCATCGCAAAATCACGATTTGGCAGTCACGATCACCACGCGCAAGATCCACGGCCATTGTCAAATTCTCACAGAGGGCGCTTGTGGCTCGCACTTGAAGTTCCAGACTCGTCCACGTTGGCAACCGTTATCAACCGCGTCATGATGGGCTTCGCGTTGCTCAGCATCTGGGTCTTTTTCAGCGAGTCCCTGCCGGAGCTCATGGACAACGGCATCGAGACATCATCATGCAAGCGAGTTGTCGAGGATTACTGCGACAGCAAGGGCTTTGCTTCCCTTGATCCCGGCTGCTTCCAGCGTTTCGCGAACAGCTCGTCAGACTGGAACGTGCATCTCGACTTCTCGTGCTCGAAGGCCAGCGACCACGCAGCTTGTTACGGCAATGGTTTCAATTTTGGCTCACTGCACGAGGATGCGCTTCCTTGCGACGATTCGTTCAATGCAGCCGGGGTTTCCGTGATTTGCTACCGCATGCAGTGCCTTTCGTCGGCTGCAATCATCAACATGGAGCCGTACTGGATCTACTTCGAATGGTGCTTCGGCTTGAGCTTCTTGTCCGAGATGCTGCTGCGATTCTACGCGTGCTCCGAGCGACTCCGATTCTTCAACGACATGTACAACGTGTTCGATGTGTTGGCTGTGCTCCCGTTTGGCTTTGAGCTGTTCGACTACTTGTTCAGAGGCGTGAAGCCATCGTACGCCATTGTCGCCACCTCACCATCGTTTTTATCGGTCATCCGTGTGCTCAAGACCATGCGGATCCTCAAGCTGACGCGCCACTTTCGAGGCACGAAGGTGCTGGTTCAGACAGCCAAAGAGACCTACAAGCAGCTCCTCATTCCGGTATGTCCTTCGCCCTCTTCCACCTGCACCCCTCTCGGCATTCATTGGCTCACTCTGGCGTGTTCCTGATACAGATCTTCTTCTTGCTCACGATGTGTATCCTAGCGGCTGCAGTTCTATTCGAGGTCGAGCGCGGGACCGAATGCTTCGTGGGCGAGTCGTGCATGTGGTGGAACAAGGAGCTCTTGACACCCGAGTTGGTGGAAGGGCTTCCGCTGGGCAAACGAGTTCTCATTCAAGACAGGAAGCGAGCCATCATCACCGACATGATGAAGTCGACATGGCTTTCCGCCGCCACGTTTACGACTGTCGGTTACGGCGACATGCGTCCGCGCACTCCGATGGGCCGCATGTTGACGATGTGCATTGCAGTGGTCGGCACCATCTACACATCTATGCCCATCACGTTGGTTGGTGGCAAGTTTCGGTCTCTGTACGCCCGCCACGTCCAGAAGATCCACGTGCGTCGCGCAGGGTCATCGACGTCCTGGAAGACGAAGCGGAACCTGCTCTCCGGTGGCTCTCAGAAAGGCGTCGTGGAGGAGGACGAGGCCAACGAGCCCGCCAACCCTCACACCCACCTGGAAGAGATGGCTCGCCTCTTCAAGCTGGACGAGGGCGAGTTGGAGCTCCTCCACCAGTTTCAGTCGATGAAGCGGACGCTGCAGAACCTCGTGCGCCACTTGGACAATCTGTACGAAGTGAACAAGGAGGTGCTGCATCGCATCCATCCGCAGAGACTGTCGCTCCGGCCCGTCGGATCTGAAGGGCCGGTCACCACTATCGGCAACAACGTGAACCGCAAGGCTGGCTCGATCGAACACGCAGTCGACGAAAAAAGCCAAGCGATCCTGGTACGTCCTACGTATTGATGGACAATGCACGTGAAGAGACGAGATGCCGTTATCTGATGTGCTGCTTTGATGTTTTGCAGGACACGCTGCTCCAGTTTTCACGGCTCGTGGAGAAACTGCAAGATGCGCCGCCGTTTTTCGAGGCCTTTCTACCGGAAGACGTCACTCTCAGCAGCCATGCCAACGGCATCGAGAAGCTGCTGCCCGATGCGCTCAAGAACCGACTGCTCCACACGCACACCGCCAAAAGGACGATGTAGAAACCTTAGAAATCCTCTGTGGCGCAGGATTCTAAGATTTCTAGGTTCAAAAAAACTCAGGAGGCCAGCCAGAAGGGTTCAGAGAAACCTCTCAAAATGCATGTACGCGGCTGACATTATCACATCTCACAGGCTGTTACCCACCGCCCAGCAGGTCAACGTCAAGCTGAGTGGAAGGAAGGAACAAGACCCATCGCGCCATTTGCCATATTGACTGCTACACGCGCTCGGTCTCACGTCCACGCGCCTCTAGCCGGTCTCTATTCACCCTCGACGCGCACCGACACCCACCGCCGTACGCGTAGCTCCCCATCCGTGGCGTTCGCACCGTTTCTCGCTGTCTACAAGCTGCGCAATCCCTGAGAAAGTCCCACCATGAAGGCCATCCGCGCCAAGGTCTCCGGCTCGCGCGTGCGCTACATGAAGGAGGGCTTCGACCTGGACCTGACGTACATCTCGCCGTCGCTCATCGCCATGGGGTACCCAGCCAGCGGCATGGAGAAGACGTACCGCAACGACATCTCGGAGGTCGCAGCCTTTCTCGACTCGCGCCACGCCGCCAACTACCGCGTGTACAACCTCAGCGAGCGCAAGTACGACTACGGCAAGTTCCACTACCGCGTCAACGAGTGCGGGTTCCCAGACCACCACCCGCCGCCGCTGCAACTGCTGATCGATATTATCAACGACATGCTCAAGTGGACGGCCCAGAGCGACGACAACGTCGTGGTCGTGCACTGTCTGGCCGGCAAGGGCCGCACGGGCGTCGTGTGTTCGTGCTTTTTGCTGCTCACGGGCTTGTACGGCAATCTGTTCGCGATCCGCAACGACCGCGAACTGCGGCAGCTCGCGAATACGGCGATCCGAGACTTTTGGAATGCGCGCGGCCAGGGCGTGCGGTATCCGAGCCAGGCGCTGTACATCTACTACTTCCTGCGAGTCGTCAGACGTCTGCGCACGATGCCACGCGAGATCCCGCGACTGCGATCGGCCAAAAAGATGGTGCGTGAGGCGAATGCCATACTTTCCATAGGTATTTTTTTTAACCGCTCGCTTGTGTGAATGCTTTTTAGCTGCTCAAACAAGTCGTGATGAATGGGATTCCGAACTACGAGGCGCAGCAGGGAGGCGGCTGCACGCCGTTCCTGCAGGTGCTGCCGGCTCCCTCGCAGCACGAGAAGCCTGCGCTTCTGTACAACAGCTCGTGGCAGAACCCCAACTTTGAGACGTACGCGGCCGATCCCAACGGCAGCATTGTGTTCGACACCAACTGCGTGATACAGGGCGACGTGCTGATCCGCGGCTTCCACGCGAACGCGAACTCGATCCTTGGACGCCACGTCGTGCAAATGTTCCACGTGACGTTCAACACGGACTTTTTCCGCAAAAACGTGAGTACAGTTTTGTCAACAATTGACGAATGATTGAGACGCTAATGCAGGATGATTGTCCAGTGTGATCTTCTGCGGTTGCGCAAGAAAGAGGTGGATGAAGCCCATGATAACGCGCGGTTCCCGGAGTCTTTCTGTCTCGACTGTTACATCGAGCCCGTGGTGGAAGATGACGAGTATTTTCCCGAAGATGACCACTATGACGAAGACGTCGAAGTACTCAACTCGGATCGCATCTTCCAGCTGGACCAGGAGCTGTCCTCGAGTGCTCCGAGGGTTTCCAGTGATCCGCTGTCGTCTGTGAGACGCAGTACTGTGAGCTCGAATGGCAACAGCGACGATCACTCGCGAAGGTCCTCGCAGTTGAGGCGCGAGCCAAGTCTCCAGCCAAAGCCGGAGACCTCCAAGATGGGCTGGCTCTACAAACAGGGCGGGTTTGTCAAGAGCTGGAAGAAGCGATGGTTTGTTGCGCGCGACGGTCAGCTCATGTACTTTGAGAAGGCATCAGATCCCACGCCGTTGGGCGTCGTGGATCTGCGTGGCGTCCACGTTGACACGGCGTTCCCGGAAGAGACGACTGCACGCAACAAGTATCTGCATTACTTCAAGGTGATTCCACGGAAGAGAGACGAGCGCACGTGGTATTTCGGTGCGGATTCCGAGCAAGAGATGGCCAAATGGCTGCGCGTGCTGTCGACGCAGAGCTGCTTCGGCATGGAGCCCACGCATCAATTCACGAACGCGTCGCTGCCGCAACGCAACAGATCGACCACGACCTCAACGTTCCGTTCTAGCGACGTGTCGCATCCTCAAGGCCACCAACGCAGTGTTACTTTCAACGACCAGCAGCATCAGCCAGAGCGGCATTCCGAGTCGCGCGTGATGGGAATGAAGCGTAACGTCGCCGCGAGTATGATTGACTTCTCGGCATCGGCGTCATCAAATCATGCTCAGCGTGGGTCGTTTGGAGGCCCTGGGTTCATCGCTCGCAGCCCGCCGCCTAATATGAAGACCCACCAAGTCGCGCGTGTCAATACGAGCAACGACAACGACGCATTCTTCGCTCAATCCCTTGACTCGTCTCGGTACGAAGTGCGTCAGGGACGACCGCAGTTGCTCGTCCCACACTCACAGCGGACTTCAGCCAGCGGCGACGGCGACGAGGACGAGGATGAATTGGATGACTACACGCCCTTCCTGTCTAGCGCCCACGCTCCACCGGCGTTCACGAAGTCCCAGCCAGTGGGCAGCACGGGCAGTCGGCACCTGTTGTCGGATCTCGACCGGCAAACCGTGCTGCAAGAGCCCTCCAACGAGGATTTCAAGATCGGCATGTACATTTACACGGCGGACGAGCTCCAGACGGCCGCCAGAATGCAGCAGTACGTGCTCCACACGCAGATGGAGGCCGGCGCGAGCGGCCTGTGGATCCCCATCGCCGACGCCGTGAAGCAGGCCATCTCCATGCACGAGTTCGAATACGCCGAGCGCGTGCTGGCCGAGATCGTCGTGCTCCACTTCCCGACGCTCGTGGACGCCATGGAGTGCAACCCCGCCATGTTCATCGACACGATCTGCAGCGGAAGCGCCATCAGCTCCGGCGCCCAGGGCATGACGTCGCCGCCAGGAAGCGGCAGCCGAAGAGGCTCGCGGCGATTTGCAGAGACCGAGTTTTAGCCATGTTGAAGACCGGCAAGGGGTTTGAGAGATAAACAAAAACAATGCAAAACGGGATTTGGAATTTAGAATGCGGCAGTTGATTTTTTGATCGACTAACATTGCTTGTTGAAACGGCGCGATGCACCCACCGCAACCCACGTCGACGCGAATCTGTTGGCGTTTGATGCTCTTGATGATCAAAGCGATCGAGTGGCCACAGCTCTGATGGACCTTGTGATGGTGTGAACTGTAAATAATCGAACGTCGAGGGCGTCAACAAAGTGCACGGTGTTCGATGGGTGCACTTGAAGAAGAGGCTGTTTCTGGTCAGCACGCTTTAGACGTCTGGCTAGCGGGAAGACACTATATCAGTACATAGGATTATTATCTCGGCTTGTGTGAGGTACACCTAATGTAATAAGTGTGTCTTCCCGCAAGTGGGTTCATTTTCTGGCCTGATCTGACCCCCTCACTTCAACAGTCCAGTTGGAAACTTCCAGCGACCATCAATCACGTGAGCCGGTTCAAGCCGTGCGACCAAAACGACTGGGTACACTACACTTGGCTCCACTATGGAATCTCTACAGACTCCGCCTCCCTCGTCTTCTCGGACTGATTGATGGAAGTCTGACAGGTTGCTTGATCACAATCCAAATCACCTCCCAAGATGACCGACTACCAGAGCGAATCCTCCGACATCACCTCGGGCTTCGGCGAGATCAGCTACGACTTCACGGCCGCCACGACGCCGCTGTCGGATCTCGCGGGCGACGAGCCATCCTACGACGTCAACGTCGACGTCCAAGCGGACGACTCGGAGGAAGAAGAGGAGGAAGACTCCGACGACGACGACGACGACGGCGTCCAAGTCCAGGAGCGCATCGTCCAGGCCGACGGCTCCGTGGTGATCAAGATCAAGTCCAGCGGCAGCGGCAACGGATCCAGCAAGATCACGAAGAAGAGCTCCAAGAAGAAGCCCCAGTCCACGGGCACCAAGCTCACGGCCGTGGCGCTCAACGCCATGGCCACGGCGGCCGCGTCCTCCGGCACGCCCCACGCGGCCGGCCCGATCCAGACGGGCCAGTGGTCGGCGGGCATCTTCGACTGCTTCGACTTCTGCATGCCCAACTGCTGCATGGCGTCGTTCTGTCCGTGCTTCTCGGCGGCGCAAATCGCGTCGCGCGTTGGCTTCAAGTACACGAGCGTGCTCCTGGTGTTCGGCATCGCCGTTGCGATTGATCTGTTCCTGTACATCATGACGGTCGCGACGCTCAACAGCGACGACACGTACGGGTACTACTCGTACGGGTACTACTACTACTACTCCGAGTCCAAGACCAAGCTCACGGCGTGGGGGTACATCGGCATCGTGGTCTCGCTCGCCGTGTTTGTCATGTACTGGCAGCTGCGCACGCGCGTCCGCAACGCCTTCCAGCTGCCTGGGAGTCCGCTGGGCGACTTCTGCTTGTCGTGCTTCTGCTCGTGCTGCTCGCTCGCGCAGATGGCCACCCACGTGAAGAGCTACAAGCCAGGCTCGTGCGACTTTGGCGCGCCGGATGAGCTCCCAGCGTACGCCGAGTGATCGGCTTTTGCTCTCCGTTTGCTTGAGAAATGCACCCATGCCGAATATATGTACCGTACCACTAGAACAGGATCCTTCACGCCCTTGCACTCCCGTTGGAGTTCACGGCACACTATATATAGCTGCCTCTTCGTATCGCCAGCCTGACATCCAGTCCACGCATTCATGGATCACTGCGGTTGCTCACGGCAGAACGTAGTATCCTCACAGACTGTGAGTGTGCGACGCACATGCAAATCACGGACATCACATTAGCAAGGCGTTCGATTAGACAGTTCACGGGGGACAGTCAAGGCCTGGTCGTACCCCTGGAAGAGGCCCGAGGGAGGGTTTCCTCGGATTCTTTAGAGTTCGTCTCGTCTTTCAGTGCCTGACCGCGCATGGTGTGTACCGGTAGACTCCTGCACAGTGTATGCGCTGGAACGCTTCGAGTGCACTGCATTGCAGAGTTTGTACAGTGGACTGCCGGCCCGGGAACTCGAGGTGTCCGGGGGGATGCGCGAGAGATCTCTGACTTGAAGATGCATCAATCTCAGCAGTTTGACATAACTCTCAAAATGAATAAATGGATAAAACTGCTTAATTGCATTTACCTTCATCATTGAATACTCTGCTGTTGAAGACAGCACGTATTGCAAAGTCAGTCACCACCTGCCGAGGCCTCTGCAGTAGACATAGATCCTGTCAGACAGTAGCTAGGAAAGATTAACATCGCAGGGGAGGGTCAACCCTGAACACGTCACGGCAGACAGCTTACGGAATCCGAAGTCGTCGCCCACAGTCTCAGCACCAGGACCTCGACGTCAGGATGCGGCTCAGCCGCTGAGCTCGTTTTCCAGCGGCTGACCTCCCACCAGCTCACTTCCAAACGCGCGTGCCAAACACCAAGCCGCCTGCCCACCAGCTACCAACGTACCACAAGAAACCATGGCGGGCAACAAAGGGGAACCCTCCGAGCTCACCGACGCCTCGAACACGAGACCGCTGTCGGTTCTCAGAGGCCAAGAGTCAGCCACCGCCATCAACATCCAGCGCGAAGCTCCGGAAGCGCCGAACTCCCAACGGGCTACGGCTCGCTCAACTGTAACCATCCAGAGAGAAAAGTGGGCTGCAAGTCTCTGCGGCTGCCTCGATTTCTGTGTGCCGAACTGCTGCATGGCGACGTTGTGTCCGTGCGTCTCTGCTGCGCAGATCGGCTCGCGTGTCGGCTACAGCTTCACGACGATGTTGATCGGGTACGCGACGCTCGTGGTCTTCGAGCTGTTCTTGTACCCGATGGAAGCCTCC
>JAADXN010000438.1:0-23539 GCA_023337875.1 Pythium apleroticum | reverse complement strand
TTACCGCCTCAAAAATGGAAAATTGCAGTGGATCGCGATCTTCAACCGAAACGTCACGAGTTCCAAGTCCAGCATCGCAAATCTTTCGGAACTCTGGCATAAGCGACGCCAGACACAGAGACAAACAGGAAGAGAGAGAACGACGTGACGCGATGCGACGCTGGTGGATGCGCCGCGCGGCGCCAGTGCTGGTGCTGCTGGCGCTGCTCAGCGAAGGCTACGCGGCCAGTGCGAGTACGATAACCTCTAGGGAACGTGCGGCTCTCGCGACGGTCTCACTTACTGTGCCTTATCGTTTGATGTAGTTCGTCGATCCTCGAGCTTCGTGGTGCCGACAAGCGGTTCGTCACACACGCTGACGCTCACGACATACCTGACGGATGCCGCGGACTTGCACTACGCTGCGGTGCTTGCAGGCCACGCGCCGCTCGAAGCAGCGGAGATCAAGAGTGCCGCCCAGCGCATTTCAGAGGCTGCTGCAGATACTGTGGATGCAGACAGAGACAGAGATGGTGCGGTGGTCCAGGCGAGTACGGTGGCAGTGGACAGAGCCCAGAAGGTGGAGCGCCAGCTCGTGGGGTTAAGAGCCAACACGAGCTACGACGTGTACTTCGTGGCTGAGGTGCCCAACAGCAAGGGTGTGTACGGCTCTGTGTTGTCCGTGCTCGGCGCAACGACACACCCGACGCCTCCAGAGCTCAAGGCGGTTGTGGCCGCACCAGTGGACGGGTCAGCGACAGCCGTGGCGGTGAACATCACGGTCTCAACGCCCGGCCTTGTGTACTTGGCGCTGGTGCCTTCCAGCGACTTGCCTTCTGAGCTCACGGTAAAGAACGTGGTGGCCCGTGAGAGCGACATAGCAGCGTTTGCACTGGAGAAGCTTCTTCGATGGGACACACTGTCTACTCAGGTCGTGGTGGACGCGCTGTTGCCGGCGACAGAGTACGAGCTCCTGGTCGTGACTGAGCCGCTGGGCAACGGCGCCGTCTACAGCGAGCTTCAGCATCCACAACAAGTCCGTACGCATGCGTCTGCTCCTGACATCTCAGCGCTGACTTGCGAGCCCACCAAGGGCAGTGCGACGAGCATGGAGATCGCGTTCAAGCTCCAGTTCCCAGAGGAGGACGTGCGACGCGCGCGTGCTGAGACCGTCCAGTACTTCCAGTACCAGTTTCACTATGAAGTGGAGGTGTTGAGTCCGTCTACCAAGCCCAGCGGTGAGCCAGAGATTGACAGGGGTGTCTTTTCGCTCGGGAAGTTCGAAACTGTGGCGGATTTGGCTCGTCAGTCGGACGCGGACACGGACCACAAGCGGATTATCGAAGGACTCGACCCAGCTACGAGCCACATGATCCGCCTCTACGCCGAGACGAAGGAGAGCAACGGCGTGGTCGGACGTACGCGAGAAGTCGGCTCCTGTGTGACACACGCGACGGCTCCGAAGGTTCTGAACGCGACAGCGCAGCCTACAAACGGCACGGTCCAGGCATTGAGTGTCCACGTCGAACTGGAGCGTTCGGGCAACGTACACTACGTGCTAGCACCGCGTTCGTTGACCCAGTCGCTTCGGAACTCGTTTCAGAGAGCGACGAGCGTGGAAGAACTCATGAAGATGGTCAAGAACGATGACAAGGACAGCGCTGAGCTTCGCTCTGGCGTGATCCAGACGAACGAGTCAGCGGTGGCATCGTTTGAGATTGATGGCCTTGTCGACAACACCGCGTACTCTCTCGCTATTCTACCAGAGACAATTGCAAGCTTTGGTGTCTTCGGCGAGCCATTCAAGAGCCTGTTGGACACGGCGACCAACGAGAACGCGTCGGACGTCGTGGTTGTGGATGCCCAGCCTGCTTTTGGCAGCTTGACAAGCGCAGAGCTCCAGTTTAGCATGACCAAGCCGCTGGATATTCTGTTCGTGTGTGTGAACGCCATCGGGGAGAACGAGCAATGCGACGAAGTGCCGCGTACTGAGCTCCAGCAGCTTTCTCAGTCCTCCGAGACGACCACTTTCTCCTTCATAATGGCCAATTTGACCGAAGACACCACGTACGAGATGTCGCTGTTTGCTGAGAGTCGGCTTCGCAATGGTGTAGTAAGCAGTCGGACTCCACTTGTTCAAGTCAAGACGCACAGCTCAGCCCCGGAGGTCGTGAACGTGGAGGCCAAGGCTGAAGCGGCTCGTGTGGACGCGATTTCCTTCCGCGTGGAGCTCAGCGAACCAGGGCAAATCCACTACGTTGTCGTGATGGACGTTGAGGAGGAGAGTTCCGAACAGCCAGAACACGGTGATGAGCCCAAGGGCGAGGAGACCACTTCTGAAGTAGCCACCGCGCTTGAGCCTCTGCCAGCGGAGCTCATTGTTCAGCAGACCGGTCATGTGGCTCCTGAAAGGGAGGCGCCACGCGATGACCGCCGCGACCACCGCGATCGCCACAATCACCACCGCCACCGCCATGACGATCGCCACCGCCCGCCAGCTCCCCCACCGAAAAAAGCATCGAGTGAGCTTCGTATTGTCAAGCGAGGTCAGGCGTTTGCAGGCTCCAGCATTCTGGAACTGCTGGTGGAAGAACTCACAGCCA
The DNA here is from genome assembly GCA_023337875.1 of Pythium apleroticum. NCBI lineage: Eukaryota > Oomycota > Peronosporomycetes > Pythiales > Pythiaceae > Pythium > Pythium apleroticum. The sequence goes on along the minus strand of JAADXN010000438.1, from coordinate 20,957 downwards.
ACACGACGTATTCTCTCCACGTCGTAAGTGAGACTCAGCGCACTGATGGCGGTGTGGCCAGTGGAGTGTACGGCTCACCGTCGCGCACGACAGTGGTGACGCATGACGTGGCCCCTGTGATCGTCAAATCCATGGCCGGACCAGTGTCCAACCGCACAGACAGTATCGTGCTCACAGTGAACCTCACGCGCCCAGGCATCGTCCACTACCAGCTCACGGACGTGGACTTCGCCGACCCGTCGATCATCAAGAGCGGACTCAACACGCCACTCCGACCGCAGCCACACGTGCTGCGTGGCAGCTTCGTCGTGCATTTTGCTGACATGGGAATGCAGATCAAGAACGGCACGAATGACACGGAGCCCATGGAGCCCATGGTCTTCGCGACGAACCTCACAGTCGCAGGGCTCTACGAGGCCACGACCTACCACGTCTCACTCACAACCGAGACTTTCGACAGCGGCGGAGTCTTCGGGGACTTCCCCGCCCCGCTTTTGGTCACGACCCACGCTCCACCGCCGCAATTCCTTCCTGGAAGTCTGAGCGTTGGCCCTGAGACTGGCTCGAGCTCGTCGCTTTCGATGGATTTCCGACTTAACACACTCGGAGAAGTCCATTACGCGCTGTTCTTCCGAGGCCTCGTGCCTGACCGCACGACGGAGATCTACGCTATTGAGGAGCAGAGCCGACATGACGACGAATTGCGTGCTCGCGAGCTTCGCATGGCGAACAGCAGCTACAATGCGAGTGAAGAGCCGCCGCTGACTCCGCGGTGGCCGCCGCCGGCCAATGTCTTTGATGTCACGCAGCTCACTGCTCGTCAGTTGAAGGACGCTGAGCTTGACCAGCTTGGCGATGGCGTGTGGGAGAACGATACGATCTCCGTATCACGAGACGATGTCTTCCACAAGAAGCTCACCCACAAGAAGATCGAAAAGCTGCCACCGAGTGCGATGTTTGACGTGTGTCTCGTGCCAGAGACAGCGGCGAGCGACGGCGTCTTCGCGCCCGTGGAATGCCACCGCGTGACCACTCACGCTGACTACACCAACCAGTCGGTCATGTTCGACGAGGTGGAGATCCTCCCAGTGGATGGCGCCACTGACGGTGTTCGCATCAAACTCCAAGTCTCTAAGCTCCTGGATGCTCCCGAGGACACATCAGCCACGGTCTCTGATCAGCAGCGAGTGGAGCAAGCGACTGGTCGTCTTCCATACTTCATCCTGGTCGACGGTCGCGACGGTCGACCCGAGCTGTCTCACAACACCTTTGAGTCTCCAATGGCTGCACGCCGCCACCATGCCAGGAAGGTGTCACCCTTCAAAATGGCAACCCCTGGTCGTGGCAATGTCGTCGCCGCTGGCGTTTTGGCCACTGTGACAGCGGAAAACGCCACGTTTGTCACCGTGGAGCACACTGTGCGGAATCTTCAGGCGAACACCGAGTACTACTTCTTCTTTGCGTACGAAACGGCTGGCAGTGACGGTCTCTTCACGGACGTGAATCCCCACAAGCACCGTCCGAACGAGACGGAGAATACCAACTCCCGACACAGGAGTTCGAAGCCTGAGACGTCGGCGATCCGAGTCAAAACTCATGAGCGTGCACCGCAGTTAAGATCCCATGAAGCAACCGCAACGTACGGCAACACGAGCCGCATCACCGTCTCGATGGACGCGTCTTGCGTGGTGTGTGAGGAGACCGTGATCCACATCTTGGTGGCGAACGACGGCTGCCCCGTGCCATCCACGGAGCTGTTGTTGCCATCCGCAGGAGAAGTGGTGACCGTCAAATCGTTGGAAAGCGTCGAGGCGGAGCCTTGCGCGTTCCCACTGATCTACAAGCGTGTGGACGTCAACATGACCGAGTCGGACAACAATGGTGGCGGCGGTGGAGGACGCCACCGCCACCACCACCACCATCGTCACCACGGCGACGGTCGCAGTAGACCCATTGAGATCGACATTCAAGACGACTCACTCGTGGAACCCAATACGACTTACCAGGTCTGGGTCGCCACGGAGACTGCCAACAGTGGAGGTGTGATAAGCGAGTCATTCTACAGCACTCACGTCAAGACGTTCCCACGTGCCCCACGCTTCACGCAGCTTCTCGTGCAGCCTCGAAAGGGCTCCACGACGGATCTTCTCCTTATCGTCACCTTGGAGCACCCTGGTGAGGTCCACTACATGCTCGGAAAGTCCGGTAACGACGAGTTGAACGTGACGTCACCGTACAACGTCAGCGGCAAGGCGCTTCCAGGTGATCGCGATGCGAAATTCCACAACTACGGCCGGGATGTGGTGCGGACACGGCGAAGCATCACGATCGCTCGTGCTGGCGACGTCCACGTCGAAGTGATCGACTACTTGGTCGCAGGAACGTCCTACGACGTGTATGTTGTGGCTGAGACCGCCGACGATAGCGGCATTTACGGTGAAGTTCTGTCCTTCCCGGGTATCTCGACGTTCGCGACGCCGCCCATGCTGCTCGCCCACACGGCGTACCCAACACCAGGCACAGTGGACAGTCTCAGCGTGGGCTTCCGAGTGGAAGACGGCATCGCCAGCGTCGTTCACGTCTCTGTCATCACCTGCGTGCCGTGGGCAATGACGTCTCGAGTGGCAGAAGGGAGCGACACATTCGGCAACCGCTTGGCCATGGACGACCGATTCATTGCCAGAAAAGCCGTTGCAATCCACGGTGGAAAGCCACAGAACGGAGATGAGGGCTGGAAGGAAGTCAACATCAGCGTGCCTACGCCTGGCACAAACTACACGGTGTTCCTGGTAACGGAGACCGAGGACAGTGACGGCGTGTACGGCACCGTGGCGACCCACCACAACGTGCAGTCGCATCCAGAGCCACCCCTGGCGCTCAATGTGAGTGTGAGGCCGACGGATGCTCGCGTCGACGCGCTCACCGTCGATGTGACGCTGAGCTGCGACCAGGGAGGCCACGTCCACTTCGCAGTGCTTCGTCACCGGCAGCGGTTCACTCGCAGTTCCATCGCGAACCTCGGGAAGATCGACGTGAACGGATCGAACACTACGAGCTTCGTTGTGGACGGACTCAAGGGCCGCACGGCGTACGATGTGTACCTGCGGATGGAGAGCTTCGAGAGCTTCGGCGTCATTGGAGACTGGTCGCCATTCCCGGTGACTGCGACGACTCACGGTCTCCCTGCTGAGGTTCTGGAGAGCATTGAGTGCGACGTCACGCCGAGTTGCCAGGATCTCGGACGCCACACGTGCTCCCATGTCGCAAATGTATGCGGCGAGTGTCTGGACGGATACGACGGGATCACGGGCTCCTCAAATGCTGCCTGTCGTCGCCTAGAGCCTGGTACGTCTCACTTCGTTGTTATTGAAGCTGTTTTACTCATTCTAACGACTCTGAATCGCCAGGAGAAGTCACGCCATCGATCAAGATCAGTGGCGTACGGATCAATCCACGCCACAAGCGCGTTCGCTTATCAGAGCCAGTCAAGACGGAGTCAACGCCAGCTGAGACCACGGAAACTTCACTGTTTAGCGCAGATCCGGAGCCCGTGATGGAGATGCAAACGGCAGAGGTGGACGTGGATGGAGCGTTGATCGTAGACGCAGAAGACGCAAGCGTGTGTCCAGGCAACGCCCAGCATGTTGGCTCGGGTAAGTGCGAGTGCGAGTCTGGCTACCAGGTGGATACGATGGGCACCACGTGCGTTCCATTCTATCAAAACGCCAAAAGCATGGCGATGGACTACACGAGCCGAGCACTGTAGCTCAGAGTCTTTCATCTGAGCGTTTGCAAAGCGCAGTAAATACATTTCAACTAGGTGCTCTCACTGGTACATTTGCATCTGCGTGGGTGGTACGAGCAGGTCTTCGTTGATGGGGGCGCCGAGGTACTGCTTGAGCAGGTTCTTGAGCTCCGTGTTCTGGTGCTTGAGCGACGTGACGTCATCGATTAGCTCTTTTCGCTTCAACAGAGCCTGGTGGTACATCGTTAAGCCCTTTTCTAGAGCTATCAGGACTCGCACGGAGCGTGGTGGGAGCACTTTGACCGCTGCATCCCAGTACTCTTTGTCTGCCTTCTTTGCCTTGGCTTTGGAACTCGCTGCTGTTGATCCAGTGGGGGATTTGAACGACTTCCGGTCGTCATTACCGTCCCCATGGAGAGCTGTGTGGCGTAAGATGCGCGCCATCGGTGCCATCCGCTTCTGTTCGCCCAGTTCCTACGCGATCCAACGCAGAGAATGAGTCATTTGCCTCCCAATCCAGAGTGAAAATACCAGCACTCACCTGTACAAACTGAGTGCACACTCGAATCACGTCTTCAGGGCCGATCAGCAGCCCCCACTTGGGCGTAGGCACTTGAGGCACGGCGGCCGAGCTGCTCGCTGCACTCGAAACGCCATACTCCAGCGGCACTTCAGCCCGAGGGTCTTCGTAGAAGAACCCCATCAGCCGCTCCATCTCGGTCTCACTTTCGATACCGAGCGCTCGCATGATCATATCGGCTTTGACGAGCTCGGCCTCGTCGTCCGGTAGCTCCTCAAGCGCTTGGTTCACGCTGCTATTGACCAAGAATCCCGCCTCCGACGCCAGCATCCTGAGCATGTGCTTGAGCTTGGCACTCGAGATCCTCTTCTCCTCCACCGGAACGTCCAACTCGTTGAACGCATCGCTCACAGAGTTTGCACTCGACCCGCCGTGGTGGCCACCGCTCTCTTGCCCGCTGCTATCGTCTGTGCGTGAGCCTGGTGAGATCTCCGAGGTCTTTTTCTTACTGTCTCCTGATTGCCGCCACGCACGAATCGGCTTGGCCGGCCCACGCCACGAGAGTCCGAGCTGCTGCTCGTGGATGACTTTGTCGGCTTTGAGGAGCTTTTCGACCTTCTGCACGGCCTCTTCTTCGTGCATCGCCCAAACTTCTTCAAATGTCTGCAGGTCACTGGCTTCAAAATGCGCGTACTTCTTCTGTAGATCCTTGTACTGCTTCGTAATGCGTCGGTACTCCTCTGTGAGCTCCTGGTTTTGGTTTCGATCGCGTGCGTCCGTCTGGTTGTACTTGGAGATCAGCGTGCTGAGCGTATCCTTGAGTCGTGCGAGCTTGCGCTTCTGCTGGCTCAGAGTCGCCGAGTTTTCCATGTCTCTTTCGGTCAGCACGCGGTAATTGTACTCGAGCTTCTCTGTATTGAGCTGGTACGTGGCGCGCATCTCTTCAAGCTGCTGCTCCAGCGTCTGGATATTGGTCTCCAGTTTGATCTTGAGTTCGTTGTAGTCCTCCGCGTCTTTCACGCGAAGGTCTTCGATCTCCTTCTGGTACTGCTCGTCTCTTGCCTGCTTGGCCTCCATGTAAACCATCTCCATCTCTCGTCGCTTCTCAAACAGCGAGTCGATCTCCAGCTTGTTGTTCGCGATCAGCTCGTCGCGCTCCTTTAGGAAGGCGTCTTCCATTTGGTCCAGCTCCATCTCATACTCCTCCTGCATCTCCCGGTACTGATTGCTCATGCGTTCGACCAGTTTTTCGACGTCTTCCGCCTGGACCTTGAGTGCAGTCACGTACTCTTCGTCCTTCGCCTTGAGCTGGGTCTGGAACTCCTTGATGACGCTGTCTTTTGACGCCAAAATCTCCGAACAGGACCGGTTCTGGGCCTCAAGCTCGCGATGGAGCTCCTGGGGCATGCTGTACTCAAACAGATCCGACCAGCGCATCTCAACTGCGGCATTCTTGGCACCGCTGTCAATCGCCTCTTGCTGGAGCTTCTCCACGCGCTTGTGGCGGCGCTCCTCTTCTTCGATTCGGCGCTTGTTCTCGACATCATCAGCCTGGACACGGATACTGGTCACGTGCTGGATACCAGCGAGCTTACGGCGGTCCAGTTGGTTCAAACTGTCAGCGATCTGCTGCTGCCCGCGACTCATGCGCTTGGACTCAGCCACTTGCTGCTTCTTCTTCCGCGACTCGTCGTCTTTCGATGCATTGCGCGTCTCAATGCGCTGGCGACGAGCCTGCACGCGCGAGTCGCGGTCGTTCGCGTCCGTCGACGGCTCATGGCCCTTGCCTGACGAGTCCATCAATCAAACCGTGCGAGATACGTTCGCTGATGCAATCGACTGCGCGTCGAATCAACCGAGGCCTTCACACGATGGAGCTGCCAGTCCCGAAACGGAAACTGCTCAACCGACGCTGTACTTTCTCACTCACGGATGATTGGACAAATATCGACTCTTTTGAAAGTACGTGATTGGCTGTAAAACTTCTGAGAAGGTCTGAGTCGGGATTTGTGTCTCGGTTCACTCGAGTGAACAGCTCCAAACAAGCAGAAGGCGCAAAATGGCCGAGCAGGAGGTGGTGAATGTCGACGCTGCGACTACCAGCGTGGCGGGCAGCCCCGTGCTCACGGCGAGTCGTGGAGGTCCACAGCTCCTCCATGAGCTGCTCGCTATCGCGTTCCACGTGTTCGAAGAGGCGAAGCAGATGAACCTGAAGCCGCCCCTCCAACCCAGCTCGCGCATGTTCTCGCTGGACGCGATCAATTCAACCGGCCCGCAGTCGCCGCCTCGTTCGCCAGGGCCTCCAGACTCTCCATCGGATGAGAGTATGGCGGATATGAATGGTTCCTTCCACTCGGTGACACACAACCACCATGGAGGCATCCCGCCCGTGATTCCGTACTCTCCCGAGGAGATCCAAGACTCGTTCACGCGCATCGCGACGCTTAAGAGCCAGTACGTGGAGATCAGCACGGAGCTGCTGAAGCTGATCAAGCAGATTGATGCGCGTCACAACGATCCAGAGCTCGCGAACAAACAGGCTGTGGATGAAAAGGTAAGCGTGGCTGGTGACTGCCATGGCGAGGTGATGTTTGCTGACTTGAGGATGCATAGGAAACGATCGAGAAGCTTACGGAACGGAGAAACCATCTACGACGGGTACGTTTCTGACATGCAAGTGATGGTGGCGTGATGTATGAATCTGACGTGGGCGTCGTTTTTAACAGGAGGTGTACGAACGTAACCTCGTGATGAAGGGCCTGATCGACCGCCTGCGGCACCTCCAGTACTCGATGCGCCTCATCCGCGGCGGCAGCTCGAACCCACCCGACATCGTCATGGAGAGTGTTTAATGCTCCAGCCTAGCCCAGCACGTACACACATCCATCCCGTCTACAATAGCCACAGAGAGAGCTTCATCAGACATCACCGTCTTCGATCTTGCCTCCATGTCACAAAGTCACTCTGCTGGGGATGTTTTCTCTGGTGTAGTCCACATCACATCACTTCGCTCTGATTGATGTTCGACGTCTCAGGGATACGCACTCTTCAACAAGCTCCCCCAAACCCAGAAGCTCCAAAGCCATCACCAAGCAGCATGATCCCGCCAAGCTACGTCAAGAGCGTCTCCGTCAAGAACACCACCGCGCACAGCGTCAAGGTGACGGCCACCTTCGGCTCGGACGAGCAGGCGGCCGAGGGCAACGCCAAGATCGTCGAGACCCGCGAGGTCGCGGCCCACGGGGAGGCCACGTTCGCCGAGAAGGAGTACGACATGGGCGAGTGGACGGCCGTGGCGGCGCTCCACTCTCTCGACGTCGAGCCAGTCGGTGCGGCGTCCAACAGCGCGGCCAAGACCTCGTTCAAGCCGCAAGTCTCGGGCATCGTGGACCTGCTGAGCGTGGAGATCAAGCCGCACGCCTCGACCGGTGCGCTCCAGGTCACCGCCGTCTAGGTCTGGTGTCGTCTCCCTCCCTCGTCTTCAGTCTAGACGATCTCTTTGATTGTTTTGCTTTCTTTCTCTTCTTCGCTCCACTCCAGTCGCTCTTCGCAGGGAGCGTTCTCCCAATTCGAACATCACAAAACTCGCAATACAAAACTGAAACTTGCAGCATTTCGGAATCTTCTGTCTAACTACATGTACTTGTCGACTGCTTGATGGGGCCATTCTTAAATACGATCGAACGCTGCATCATACGCTCCGCACTGGTGTCGTCCTAGCTGGCAGACTAGACTCCTCGGGTGGAGCCACGGCCAGCTAGTCTTCTCCAGGGCTTCACACAACGTGGTTTTCGGATCGGTCCGTGGGCTTTCCGTACATGATGAACGACGACTGGCGCTCGCCGCCTTCCGAGACCTCCGAGATGTACGCACTGCTCGGGTCGGAGCGAGGAGACCGCGGCGTCATGGGCGCCGGCATGTAGCTGGTCTCGTCGCTGCGGCCTGGCGTGCGCAGTAACGACGTCGTGCCGTTGCCGTTCGGGGTCGATATCAACGACGACGAGGTCTGTAGGCTGCCGTCTTGGTTGAAGTTGACGTGGAGACCAAAGCCTCGCGTCGGCCCGGATGCCTGCCCCAGCGACTTGGCCAGTTGCAGACTGCCGCGACGGTCGCCGACTTCGCCGCTGCGGGCGCTCAGGACTTCCAGATCTTCGTCAACTTCAGCTTCGATGGCGGCTTGCTCCTCGGTCTCACTGTTGAATGAGGCACGTGATGCACGGTCGCTCTTTTCACCTGCGGGTTTTTCGTCCACAGGATCGCGGCGTTGGCAACAGAGAACAGCGAAGAGCTGCTTCCACCATGGCGCGCGTACCTATAATAAGCCAGGCCATCCATCGCACACAGCAAAAATAACAAGACACACGTCAGTCTCCGAGATGCACGAGGCCTCACTCACAACACAACAAAACAGAGAGAGCTCACCGCCAGCACCAACACTGGCGATAAGCAGATCTCTGTTTCATATGGGATGGACACGTACGGCGTTCTCTCGCTCTCGCTGCAACTTGCGCTTGCGCTTGCGGACGATGTAGTCGTAGGTTGTGATGTTCTCGATGCCTAGACACACAGAGAAACAGTCAGACGCCGCAGGTCTTCGCCTCTGCCTCATGGTGGTGGAAGAACGTACAGAGCTGGAAGTGGAAGAGCGCCAACTGGGCGATGAGGAAACACCACGGAACGAGCATTGCTAGCAGCACGCCGTGGATGGCTCGGATCGCGAGGAGAGACACATGGTACTTGTCGTCTACGCACAGTCCTGTGGTAGCGTCGGTACCACTGCTGCATCCGTAGGCGCTGGCAGCTGAAAGTTAAGCAAGATCGATAATTAAATGAGATAAAATCGCATCCTTCCCCGCGACACAAGATCCACTTACAGCGTCGCTTGATGAGGTTCTCGTCTGAGTATGCAACTGAGAAGAGAAACACGCCAAACGCGACTTGGATGATGAGCATCAACGTCGCGCCGACCACGGACATCAAGAAGAACCTACAAGAATCAGCACGGATCGCTGTAAGGAACCGACATCTCCCGCCCGGACTCGCCCTAGAAGATCGTACTTGTAGTTCTTATTTCCCACGCAGTTGTTCAGCCACTTGCAGTGGTGGTCGAAGACGGCCACGCACTTATCGCACAGGCGGCAATGGCGGCTTTCCTTGTGGCTAGATCAATCAAGACGATGAACCATGAGCTCCTCAGTTCCAGCGGCTCCTCACAAACACACCCAGTACATACACGTATTGCACGCAGACGTTGCAGTAGAGCTGGTCCTCTCCGACCTGTGTGTGCGCGTGAGCGCCTTCTGCGCCTCGCTGGATGATGCTGTCGTCCGACGGGTCCGTACCCGTGCAGCGGACGACGGCGTAGATCACAACGATGCACACGACGCCGTAGGCGATCGAGCCCAAGTACGCAGCCGACGTCTCCAGCAGCGGCGTCGAGAAGGCGAAGAACATGGCCATGATGGTGGGGAAAAACACCCACGTGATCACCTGCAGGTAGTGGAACGGCGCCGCCCACCCATTCTTGCGCATTGTGGTGTTCGGGGACGAGGTATTCAGACGGCAATTACGCGGCTTGTGCGGCGTTGTTTTCGGTCGCGCCGACGCGGTTCAGGAGTTCAGTAGGTGCTCCGCACACTCGTTCGCGCAGTCTGAGCACGCACGCAGATGCGGCGCTGGAAATAGCTCGGCGCTTCCTCTGCCGTGAGCGTCTCTCTCGAAGCGTAGAGATCAATTGGCCGCTGGTCGGCTGATGGTGACGCCCGGCACTGGAAATGGCGTCTGAACATAACAAACGCTGCGAGGGACGGGGGCCTGTTAAAACAAATAAAACCTCGTGTGTTTGATTAAAACCTTGCAGGAGGCATGACGCCGAGACTGGACAAAACCTCGACAGCCATGTCACAGGCGCTGGATTTTATCGAGCGCGGGTAGGGGAGGCATCACCGTACCTAGTCACTCTAACGGGGTAACTCGGTGTACTTTCTACGGGAACATGGCTACACTTGCGGAATGGGACGCCAACCACACTTTCACCATGGTGCAGACGGTTGGATCTTGATGGTGTTGAGAGGGTTCATGGGGGAGAGACCGTTCGCATATGGATGTGGGAAATAGCTCCGCTGCTAGCTGATGCGAAGAGAGCTGAACCCAGGAATGGCTTTATGGGTGCACTGGCTTCCCATGAAGAGTCGCGTGTGGCGAAACCGCGGCCGCACGACTGCTTCGCGCGCGATGCTGCGTGATGGAGCGATGACGGAGAGTTCCTTTGGTGGCTATGCAGTAAACATGACAGGGTTACGCTCTTGGGAGTAACGATGCATGAGGAGTTGGCGTGGTGTAACCGCGAGTAGCCTCCTGGAAACGAGGTGACCTTTGGGGCTTGTGGTGTCAACGAGCTTGTGAACGCAAAGGACATAGCAAGCGGAGAATCATGGCAAGCGTTGTGGAGCAGCAGCCCGAGGTGGTCGAGGTGTACAAGTTCGGCGAGGAAGAGGAGGAAGAGGTGATTTGCGATGACGCGGGTGACCACAACTCGGACGAGAGCCTGTTCGACGAGATGATCGGCGTGCTGCAGGATATCCTTATGGACCCCAAGTTCGTCGATCTGCAGACTGAATTTTGCCTCAAGAACTGCGGTATGATTTCATGAGCCACGGTGCTGTGGAGACGATAGCTTTTGACGTTCAGTATCATTGTGACGCAGAGGAGTTTGAGAACGTGACGGAGAACAAGCTGATCTACACGACAATCTTCGAGGAGTACATCGCTCTCATTGGTATGATCTCCATCACTTTCCTCACCAAACGACTCAACTCACATTCGATAATCTCATGGCACACAGAGACGTTCATCGAGCAGCGACTGACCGAGAAGATCGAGGTTAGTGAGCTGAAGCTCCAGGAGGGGTGGTGGTGGAGACTGTCGACTAAGCGATTTTGTGTGTTGCCGAATGCAGAACTTCTCGATGGAAGAGCTCACGCGACAGATGCAGGAACACGAAGATGAGATCCCACTGGACGTCATCGACGTGCTGCTCAGCTGCTCGGATTTTGAGGAGTTCAAGAGCCTCATGCTGTCGTTCAAGCAGAACGAGGCCCCCAACTTCGAGATCACGGGTGATCCGCTGCTGCTCGTTGCCAGCGAGTAGACAAAACCGAGCTTACCGCCCAAGTGCAACAGTCGAAATCGATCAGATCCATGGGAATCCGTCAGAGCATACATGTATAAAATACCTAAGGAACCACCAACAAGGAGAAGGCTGATCTTCGAAGCCACTACATGATCGAACACTTGCTTCCGCACGTGCAGCGAGACATGGCCTCCTCGTCAAGCTGCTCGTCGGTGCTCTCCCGCGCAGCCTTCCTCGCAGCCTTCTTGGCCGCCTTCGATGCTTTCTTGGCCGCACGCCCCGCCCGCGAGAACCTGTTCGGTCGAGGAGCATCAGCAGCAGCCGTTGCGTTGTCGACTACCGTAGGGGTGAGTGAATCCCCTGTGTACGTGTCGTTCTTGTCCGTGTGGCCAGAGAGCTCGCTGGAGTCAATGCGGATGACCTCGATGTCTTCGCTCGTCAGGAACTCTTCCATATTGATGGCTGGAGCTGGGTCTTCCGGCTTGACCTCCTCCTCAATCTTTTGCATCATCTCATCGACAATCTCCAGGAGCATGATGCTCTGATCGATCTCAATGGCGGCAAGTGCGAGCGACTCCATCATTGCCTCTTCTTCGTTGAAGGCCAGCACGACTGCAGTGTCCTCGTCCTCTGTATCGAGTGGCGGAAGCCTGCTCTCAGCATCCTCATCAGCTTGCTCACCGTCACGGATCACCGACTCTTCCTCCTGCCCATCTCTGCTAGTCTCGTCGTCTTCACCGCTGAGGTTGTTGCTGTTACCGTCGTGAAGCTCCGTCTCCAGAACAGCTAATGCTGCAGCATCTTCCAGCGCTTCAGGATCGTCGCTGTCGGCATCGACGTCATCGTCGTCGTCATCGCCATCATGCTCGGCAGGCTCCAGCTCTCGCTTTTCTTCAGTTGCATCCGAACTTCGCTCATTGCTTGCGGCGGTTGCCACGTCGTCGTCACTTGCCGGTGTGTTTTCCTCTTCAAGTTGAGACTTTGCTGGTGATGGTGAGGCGCTCGGAGGAGCGCTCGTGAGGAACGCATTAGCTTCCACGCCCGCCTTTTCAATCTTCGAAAGCGCCATCTCCACCTGTAAACGGGAGGTTAGTATAGGGGACTCTGATATGTGCTCGGCGTGTTGACGCACCTCCTGGTTTGAGAACACAATGTTCTCATGCGCAATCGGCTTGAACAGATAGCTGGACTTTTCCTGGGAGAAGGCCATGAAGTGCTGTACACTGAACAGCACCTGCACCATGTTTGTGCCTTCGTACAAATCGTCGGTGCAGAAGAGGAACAGATCATCCATGCCGAGCCTAGAGCATACAAATCCGGGTTGCTGTGAGCTCATTTCTTTCGTCATTCTAGCCGCCTGAAGACCACGTCCACTCACGCCTTGCACTGTTTGAGAAAGATCGAGATGTTCTCGCGTTCCTTCCACGGCGCCATGCGCATACTGTACTTGCGGCTGATCGGTGAACGGCACTCTGAAGGTGCAGGGTACAGCTTCACCATAAGCTCCCGAAGGACGATCCCGGACTTGAGCGCTTCGAACAGATCGCGAGTCTCGAGCTTGCGCTCCAACACGCTCTCAATCCACAAAATCGCTTCCTAATCACCTCAACAATGATCGCAAGATGAGTGACAACTTTCCCAGAGTGAGTGATTAAAAGTATCCACGCACGCGTTGCCGCTTGAGATACTCGAGCGCGAGAGCCTTGTTGTTCGCCCACTTGGCAGACAGCGACAGGTCGCGCTGGTGCTTGCCTCCCATCGGCGATGCGAGACCGCGGTCCAAGCTCACATCCGACCCGTCTTCAGGCGCTAGCTCGAGATTTAGCTGCATGGCTTCTTGCGTGTTGTCCTAGATTCTTACTCTGTGCGCGATGCGAACTGAGCTCTCAGGCGCTCGGCTAAGGTGGCTCTGGCCACGTGCTGCCTTTCTCTCAATCGCATTGTAACACGCGAAGGCTGTTTGGGGCCAGCGGATCGTTCTCTAAATGCGCTGAAGGGGCCAGACGGGGACATGCGATGCCTCTGCGTCTCTATCGCGTCGCGTAGATGCCTCTTTCGCTCTCCGTCGCACGAAAACACTTCCGCACGCAGGCAACGTTCTTCTTATTTTGGGCTTGTGCGTCAGATATGTAGCCATGTCACTATCGTTTCTTTCTCGATTTAGTGCCATCGCTTTCAGAAATTCGTACTTTGAAGGATTGATGCAGTAGTGTTCCATCTACTGGCTCACCTTGTTGACCACCAACAGACACGACAAGCAAAGAGCTGCCAATAAGACAACTTGCAAGAATGGCGAGCACGGTCCGCATTGTCGTCGGCACGTACGAAGGCCTTCTCTACGGCTGGGAGATGCCCACGGCCGCGGCCAAGAAGGCCATGAAGCTCACGTTCGGCTACGCGGCGCACTCCGAGTGCATCAAGAGCGTGTCGCTGATGACGGCGAAGCAGGGCAAGACGCTCATCTCGGGCGGCAATGACGAGACCATCAAGTACGTCGCTGCTGTACAGGCCAGCGAGCTCCGCGCTGGTTTATACAGCGCTGTTTGGCCTGGACACTTAGCTGATTGATGCGTGTGGTTTTGTAGGATCTACAACGTGAATAAGCGCGTGGAAGTGGGTACGCTCATGGAGCACAAGGGCTCGGTGACGTGTCTCGAGTTCTTCGGCCAGAGCCACATGCTCAGCGGCAGCGCCGACAACTCGATCTGCATTTGGCGCACATCTGACTGGAACTGCCTGCACATTCTCGGTGGCCACAAGGCCGAAGTCACTGCGCTGGCCGTGCATCCGAGTGGCAAGATGGCGTTGTCTGTGGCACGCGACCGCACCCTGCGCATGTGGAACCTCGTGAAGGGCCGTATTGGTTTCATCCGTCGATTGGAGAAGGAGGCGCACATGGTCAAGATGTCACACAGCGGCTCACGATATGCACTGGGTTTTGGCTCGGAAGTCTCGGTCTTCAGCTCGGCCAACGTCGAGGTCGTGTGTGTGCTCGACCACTCGGACAAGATCCACGCCATGACCTTTGCCACCGACGACTATGTCGTGTGTGGCGGCGAAGACCAGTTTATTTATGTGTGGAAGGTCGACGGAAAGTACGTACGACGCATCCTGCCCACCGTTTGCCTGGACATTCTGCTAACTGGGCTCTGAAACTTTTAACAGGCTCGTTGCCAAGGTCAAGAGCGCAGAGATCACATCGCGCATCCGCTGCATCGACGTCGCATACGCAAACGGTGAGAACGCGCTTCCTTGCATCGTCGTTGCTGCGTCGAACGGCCTCGTGGAAGTCTGGGACCTGTCCGAGTTCACGTTCGACGCTGAGGAGCCAGAGAAGGCCAACGCCGGCGTGAAGCCTCTCGCGTCTGCGATGATTCTGAGCAAGCCGCGTGTGACGTGTCTGTCGGCGTGTGTGATGACGGCCGATGGTGGCGACGACGCCGACGAGCCGAAGGTCAAGAAGGTGAAGAAGGCGAAGAAGGTGGGCGGCGCCAAGCCTGTGAGCTCTGCGGCGGCGGCTGCCGCCCCTCGCGTCGTCGTGGAACTCGATGACCAACCAGCGGCGCCAAAGGCCAATGCCGAAACCAAGCCAAACAACAAGAAGCAGAACAAGAAGGAACACAGCAAGAAGCGAAAGGCATCCGAGGAGCCGCCTGCACAGCCCGCTCAGACCAAGAAGCCCAAGCAGAAGAAGCAGGGCGGCAAGAAGTAGACACATTCCGTTGGGAACGCGGTGGCAATAGACTCGGTGATGATGGCGTTGGTTTTCTTGATATTTCAATTTAGTACTCTATACAGGATATTAGGAACAGTCATCGAATAACATAGGGTTCAGGGTACATGGACGCAAGGGAGTGATGGTCGTTGCTAAGCAGAAAGAAAAGGGCGCCACAGTTCAACTGGATATCGCGAAATGGCGACGATGGCGGCGGCGATAGCGGCGCCGTCGCGGCTTGATAATGCGGCTCCACGTGCAACGCTCCCTGCTTCAGCAGATCCATCAGATGCTACTTCGCCTGCGCAACCGCCTCGTCTTTTTATCGTCTGTGGGCGTGATCGGAAAGCCGAGGAATTGCGCGAAATGTTCGCGCGATGCGGCCCCATTCGCCATCTCCACGTCGCCACTGACCGCAGCAACAAGTCCAGAGTACATTGCATCCTGGGGTTTTACGCTGGTGTTTTAGTGATATATTGATGCGCTGGATGTCTGTGCAGGGCTTCGCGTTTCTCCAGTACGACGACGCGTCCTGTGCGACCGAGGCCATCAAGCAGTTTGACCAAATGACGCTCAGCGACGGCCACATACTCAAGGTTTGTTTCTCCATTTGATTCATGAAAATCCACGATAGCGATGGCCGTGATAACGAAAAATCACGCTGTGCAGGTGACGGTAGCGCGTGAGAAGAGCTCGTCGAACCCTGCAGAGACCCACAAGCCGCAGGCGCCAGGCAAACTCAAGCGCAACCAGCACTCGCAGGAAGACAGCGACGAGAAAGGAGACGACAGCAGCAATACGGACGGCGGGTCCTTCCCAGGCAAGCGGCAGCGTTCGTCGCCGCCGTCGGCGATGGCTGCGCCTGAGCTCCAGAAGGCGTGGAAGAGAGTGTCTCCGTTCAAAGAAACCCTCCCAGGGAGGACTCTGACGGCTCTACGGTCGACGGAGGACGAGGTTGCCGACGTACTGAGTGGAATTGTCACGCAAATTGAGCGGTTGCTCACGCCTGACGAAGGTGAGGTTATTGAGAAGCCAGTGAGCAGCGGGTCTGCAGCTGCGAAGCGGAAGGCGCCAACAGCGACATCATTCCAAGGCGATGAAGGGCCCACGTCAGCCAGTGGGCTACTGTCGCCTTCGTCACGGTCTGTACGAATCGATTGTGAGCCGCTCCAGCCAGCAAACCAGAAGTCCCAGCGAACGACAGCGGCGCAGGCGACGCCCAACCGCCACGACTCAAGGCATCAGGCGTTTTTACTTCGCCAACGTCGCCATCGGAGCATCGACGAGAGCGACTCGAGCGTGGACGACGCGTCGGATGCGAGTGTCGGGCGGCGGAAACGTAGCAACACGGAGCCGGACGATGGCGAGGCTGAGCGATCACGGAGCGACACGGAGCCGAGTGTGCGGAGACGACTGTCCGACCTGAGCGAGCTGAGCCTGTCGCCAGCGGGTATATCGTCTCCGACGCTGACGTCGAAGAAGCGATGCAGCCGTCGATCGTCGGGTTCGTCGTCGACGTCATCCATACCGCACTTTCAGAGTGTTGCCTATCGCCACTTGCCTCCTTTGTTCATCCCCGCGCCGCCACGGCTTCCGCCCCACCCCGTGCGGAGACAGCGCACCGCAGCGAGGTGTAAGCTCTTCTTCACATCGACGTATAAGGTATGGAGTCTGGGATGTTTGGGTTACTGTTTCATGCTGACTCTGTTGCACGAACCCAGTTCACAGAGCAAGAACTAGAGGCGATGTTTTCGGTATACGACGATTTCGAGGCTGTGCAGCTCACGAAGAGCTTCGGGCGTGTGAAGACCATGGCATATGTGCTGTATGCTACTCCATCAGCCGCCAGTTCCGTTCTGGCGTCGTTTTTGGAAGATAACGAAGGTGATGATCCCGGATCCATGAAGGTACGTGTGCATGCTATCTGGGTAGACTTGGAACAAAGGTGCTGACCATGATCTTTCATCTATGCAGTTGGTGTACGCCGACTCCGATCCTCCTGTTCCGCCGTTCGCATTCCCCGTAGTGTCATCCATGCCGTCGAGTAGTGCTGGTGAGTCGACGTCCAGTGAAGTGCCTCATTCAGTTGTGGGTTCCGAGTTTGACGCCCCTCCCTCCGCCGAAGGGGACAGTTGCTGGTTGATGCTGCTCTACGACCGAGGGCTAACCAATGAGGCGATCTCCTCGCGAGTGACTGAATGCGACGGCATGGAGTTTGTCGACATCAAGATGGTTCGAAGCACAGGCGAGTCACAGGGTGTCGCGTTCGTCAAGTTTCAAGGCGAGGAGTACGCGAAGATAGCATCACGGCGCCTGCACAATACTGAATACCCTATAGGGTCCAGGAAGTTTCTCCAGGCGATCGTGATCGCGGACCCGAGTCTGTTCAGCACACCGCATGGACAATCAAGCACCGCCGCCGCCGAAGAAACAGCGGCTTCTGCAACGGCGCGACCGAGAAGAGAAGACGGAGACCTCGGCGCAGTCGAAGCGCGGTTCGCGCACCTGATGAGTGGCGCTAGTGAGCAGACCGCAACGACCGCCTCGGGCTCGAGTCATCACCCAGGGTTTGCTTCAGATGGCCCAGTTGCTGCGAATCCTTTTATCCAGACGGACTTCCAGCCTACCCAAATGACACCTTCGTACGGATACTTCCACTTCGGCCAACCGTATCCGTACGCGTCACCGCCTCCACCACACCACCAGCCACAGCACCACGCAGGCTTCTACCCTCCGCAGCAAGCGTGGGGCTACGAAGGTGTGTACCCGATGTGGCCAGGGATCGGTGGCTCGCCGATGCAGCCAGAGCCGATGCAGCCAGACTTCAGTCACTACTCGTGGGGTTCAGCGACTGAGTTCATGCCCTTCAGCCAGAATGGCGATCTCGCCGTGTCTGCGTCAGCCCCAGTTGAGTCCTCATCGGTCGTCATCTCCAGCTCTCGACCGATCGAATTGTCGGCGCTCATGGCAGTCATTCAAGGCTATGCTGGCGTCGTGGGCTTCAGCAAGGCAGAGCGTGACGGCAACGCTTTCGTCGTGGATTTCTCGGAGCCCCGACTCGCATCTGAAGCCGCGAGCAAGTTGGATGGGACAATGTGCTGTGGACAGAAGCTGCGTGTGGCGGTTGCGGTGGGCCACCGAGCCTTCCCGAGTCGCCGTAAGCGTCAGCGACTGGATCAACGCGGCAGGCGCAAGTAGAGAAAGAGAGAACACCATGTTGAAGCAGCCTTGGGTGCTCCTTTGATTATATGGGTACACTTGCCAGACGGAAACGGACGTAACTGCTCGCTGTTTCTTTGAGTGGGCTTTCGGTTGATCACAATTGCATCAAATCCCACAATGGATGCTGAGGGCATTGAGCTGCTGGAGCCGTCTTCTGTCCGCAGTCGCTCTGTCCGAGTCGCGAACCCACTACGACGTACGCAACCCTCGCCGTCTCACACTGAAGGTGAACGCGACGACTCTCGACGGCTTCGCGTCGTGTACGACTGCCGATTCGATCGCTTCTTTCTACGTGAAGACGCGCTGCCCGAACGAGCATCCTCGCCTGTGCAGCAGCTGAGTGGGGTGGGAGATCGACCGAAAGCGAATGCGAGAGCGAGTCAGTGCGTCCAGTGGGAAGACTTGCTTCTTCCGCCACGATCAGCGTCAAAGAGGAACACGATCCCGCCTGATGCTCAGGCGATCTCAGGCTCACTACCAGGTCCTGACAAGTCGCCAGAATTACTTGTGAGTGGAGCAGGTCACGTGCCACTCGACCAACCTGGTCCAAATCTAGTGACAGCGACGACGACCCCAGTTGAAGCAAACGTTGGTGTTCTCCTGGTTGCGACGGGCGATTCTACTGGTCTTCCAACGAACCAAGATGCTTTCCAAACGCAGAAACCGGTTGAAACTCAAGTGGTCGGGGCCACGCTCAGTGAAAGCACTCCAGCTCCTTCGAAAGTGCTGGAGGAACAGCTACCAGTGTCAGAAGAGAGCACCGTCTCGCCAAGTCTTCACGATGCATCCTCACCTGTGCTTTCGACACCGTCAACTGAACTAGTCCGCTCACCACTCGAGGTGACTCCCACGAAACTCGAAGCCGCAGTTGTCTTACTGCATTCGCTTCTTCGATTCGTGCGAAGACGACGTGGCTCAAGCGGTGATTCGGCTATCGCAGAAGCGACGACGAAGCCAGAGACCCAGGTTGCACCCGCCATCGACCTTGCTGCTACAGCTGCGACTGAAGCTGGGAATTCACATTGTCAACCCGTCGTCTCCAGCCAGACAAAGGATGTACCAGTGGCAACACCACAGACGCCCACATCGCTTCGACTAGACTTGACCGCAATCACCTCACAAGACGCAACGGCGACGAATACAATCTCGCCATCCCGTCAAAGTCCTCAGAAGAAAACGCGTATTGCCAACTACCAGACCCATTTTGCAGCAGCCGCCACCCCGAGCAAGTCAAACCAAGTCGTGGAAGTGGACGACGCAGACGCACACGAAATCCGTTGGCAGGGCGAAGTCGTCCGCGTTGGCGTCGAGATTCCAAAGCTCGAATGTGGAAACCAACTGCGAGGCCAGGATCATCGACAGCGTCGCTTCTGGCAGAACCAGCCCATCACTCACATCTACAACCTAAAGGATCTCATGCGTATCCGTCCGACTGGTGACGGCTTTCGTCGCGTCAATGAATCGTGCAGGTTCGCAGAGCTGACATCGTCCTCCGAGTCCGATTCTGAGAGTGAAGAAGAGGTCGCTCCGCCTCAGATCATGAGCTCGGACGACGCAGAGGACCCTCAGTGTGTTTTCAAGCGAGGTGATCGTGTGCTGTTCTATGGGCGACATCGATGGTTCAAAGGCACGATCCTCCGGCGAATCAAAGTGTCGTGGTTCTACGATATCCGCGCAGACAATGGCACTGTGTTTGAGGCAATCCAGACTCGAAGAATCCGTCCCTTCGCTGGAGAGGATGGAGAACTAAAGGTAAGGGAGTACGATGTGGGCGACCGAGTTCTTTGGAGACCCCAGTCGACTAGTAACAGCCAAGGGATGGAGAAGCGCCAAACCTACAAGGCAAGAATCAAGCGGGTACGTCAGAAAAATCGCGTCAAGGGCAGGCTGTACGACTTGGAACTGCGAACTGGCCGTATAGTCAAGAATGTGCCCAGTGAGCTTCTCTGCCTCCTGTGATACGAAGTACTTGAAGCAACTATTGTCCGGATCGTATCTACAGTGCCGGCCATAAAGTTTCGCACACCCACATTTTCTTTCGTAGGAGTTTGGAGACGCTGTTTAACTGTAAACCTGTGGTATTGTCGAATTCATCCATTATGGCCACAGGGTTTGCAAATTCACCGCTAAATAGCCCCTAATTAATTAGCCAACCCTTATTTGCTATATAAATCCCACAAGCCACCCCGATTTCCAAGCCTTTGCCCGGATATACTGTAGGAGACAGTTCTGGGGCCACCACTCATTCCCTACATCACTGACTTTTTGAATAGAGCCTGCAATCCCGAGGAATGCCTCTTTCTTCGGCGGCATTCTGCATCTTTTAGGCCGCAAATCTGACAGCAATTCGAGCTGCGATGGTCGCGGAGGTCGTGGTACGGATCGGAGGTTTTGGAGCGAGCAGCAGGACGGCGGTACCGGTACCAGACGCATGATCTCCATTCCCCGTTGACTCTCCATTCCAGGTACTGCTGGATGCTGCGGAACAGCGCGTTGACGCAAGTCTTTCTGCTTACGAGCATCGCACGGCTCGAGAAGACCGCACAGTGTATCTCCGCCCAACCCCCACGTCTCCTCAGAAGGATCTCATTGCGTTGAACCCCGACAACTACCGTGCGCGCAT
>JAADXN010000437.1:0-23595 GCA_023337875.1 Pythium apleroticum | reverse complement strand
GAGACCTCCCGCGTCGATGGTGGTCTTGCCGGTTGAATCGACCTTGAACGGCGTCTTCGCTCCTGCGATAATTTCGATGAGATTGAAGTCGCTCGTCGCCGCCGCCGTTTTCGAGGCTGTCATCTTGAGCAGCGTGTTGGTGAACGCTGGATCGGTGTTGGCAATGCTGACTGTGGGGTTGACGGACAGCGCATCTGCGATCGTGGCTCCTCCATTTACGACCTTTAACCCGAGCGTTTGGACTGTGACGCCTGCCTTGACATTGAGGTAGCCTGTGGAGATTTCCATGTTTCCCAGTAAGAGCTTCGTGTTGCCATACGCGTCCATAGTCAAGATCGAAACCGCGCCAGCTTCGATCAACATGAACTGGAAATCGGGCGCCGAATCCTTCGTCGTTTTCAAGTGCAAGACGATTCCCCCGTACCAGTCATTCTGCGGATTCACGAGGAAGCCGTCATTGTCGTCGATGTTGTCTGGGATATTCGAGGGCTGGTTGCAGTCCATGCCTTTAAAGTCGGCGTAGCACAGACACAAGCCAGTCGAAAAGTCGCAGATACCACGGTTGGAGCAGTACGCGTGCTCTACAAACAAGTCCAAGCCAAGCGTCTCTGTTAAAAGGCTGTCGCCAACACCAAACCCAAGAGATCTTACCGATCACGTTTGTCGCGACGACGTCCGTGATCACACACGTCGGCGTGCTCGTCGCAGGGACACCACTGACGTCACACGTGAAACTCGACAACGGCGGATTACCGAAGTGCTGGAAGACGTTGTTCTCCGTGGCCCCGTGGTTCCACTCCGTGAAGGCCACAGTGTACTCAGCTCCCTTGGTCGTCGGGTTCTGAGCTGCGATCGCACACGTCGCCTTCTTCACGTTGTCCATGGCCATGAACGCCGCAGCACACGACGCCATAGTGTTCCCGTCGACACTGGCGCTCAGCTTGGCGACTTGTCCGTTGAACGCCACGCTGATCGTTCCGTCGAGCACGCCCGCCGTGGTCCCCGTCGTGATCTTGATCTTGCGGAACGCCTGGTTGACGGTGAGCGGGTCGTCGTTCTTCTGGCACATTCCTATCGACGAGAATCACAAGCACAACAGTCAGCCGTCAGCATTGAGCCACCAAGATCATGCACGTCGCGTACGCTGCGAGCAGTCGGGTCCATTGAAGCCCATGTCACAGAAGCACGTGGAGATGCTGTCTTTCTCCCAGTTCGTGTACACAGGTCCGACGCCATCGCCGCCTTTGTCCGGCGTCGTGTCTGCGCCGTACTGCAGCGCCAACTGCCCGAGCGAGTAGCAGATCCCGTGACCCGAGCAGTCATTCGGACACCGCACTGCAGTATCACGCACATACAAAGACACAAGCTATATCAGCCAATGCAGAGCCTCACTGTAGAAAGAGACGCGGAGCACTCACGCCGCTGGCAGGCCGCGCCAATGAAGCCCGCGAAGCACACGCACTCGCCCTTGTTGACGTCGCAGACGCCGCGGTTGGAGCACTCGACGGCGGCGTGGGCCGTGTTGGCCGCTGACGCCTTGTCGGACCACGCGGGGCCCGTCGGGCACTTGCGCTGCGAGCAGTCGGGCGCGCCCCAGCCAGCGTCACACGTGCATTTGCTGCCACAGACACGAGCCCGTCAGTCAGAGATCATTCGATGAAAGCGCTCACTAAGCAGTACGCACTTTTGGGCGCCACAGCGGCCGTGGCCGGAGCAGAAGTTGGCGCACGCCGCGTCCACGTGGATCAGAGACGTCGCCACGAGCAGCACGAGCAGCCAGAGCCACGAGCGCTTGCTGGAGCCGCTGAGAGAGGAGACCGTCGCCATGGTCAAGTCGGTGTCCTCGCTTTTGTTGGAGCTTGTTGGCGTTGGCGCTCGCGGGTTTTGTTGGCGCCAATCGTGGGGACGTGTCGGGGCTTTTTTTTGGTGAAGATACCGACGACTTGTCGGCGATCCAACAAGTTGCCGCGATCTTCAAACGAAGCGACGTTCGTCGAATCAGGGACACGTCCCTCGTTCCAGCAACTGCGAACCTAAGGTCGAGATACGAACTTAGTGGCATGGGGAAACGCCACTTCAACACGACCAACAGGGGAAAATGGCATCGCAGTGGTGATCAAGGCGTTCTGGCAAGCTCTGCATCTACGCCCATACACACTGAAGTAACCATTAAAGTGCCACACACGATGGACAGCAAGCTGAAGAAGAAGCCTGCGAAGCGTGCCAAGTCGCAGAAGCTGAACCCGGGCTGGCGGCCCGGCCGCAAGAAGCGGCGCCGGCAGCTCGCGGCGGCCATGATCCAGAAGTGTTTTCGCTCGTATTTGCTGCGCAAGGCGTTCAAGCAGACGCGTAATACGGTCAAGGACACCTTCGAGGCACTGCACGCGTTCCACCGAGCCAGAAACCGCAAGCAGTTCCGGCACATCGACATCCACAAGTTGTCGCGAGAGGAGCTGCGGCTCATCGCGTTGTCTGTGAACGTGCCGTCCACAGGCAAGAAAGTGCTGATCATGGGCCGCATCCAGCGCTGGATCGACCAGAACATCATCACCAAAAACATGGCCGTGGACGCGGCGGCACGCGCGCTGGAGAAGCAAGTGCGAGGTGAGTTCCATCAATCAGCTAACAACTCCATCAGTCGGACCCCGATGATTGATGTTCGTCTGTGTTCGGATTGATTGATGTTCATCTATTGATTAATGTTTAGCACAGGGAACGGTATACTTTGGCGAAGCGATCCCAGGACAGAGTCCCATCGAGATCCGGCCTCTGCGAGGCAAGAACACCTCGCGAGTCGCGGCGGTGCGTAGCTCTCGTCTGTTTTACCTCCGTTTTACCACTCATTGAACTCAGAGTTGGCTTTGATTTTGGTGACTGTAGGGTCACGAATGCGACGCCGTGTACACGATCGATGGCCGTGACGGCTCTGTGTGGCTGTGCAAGACCGGCGGGCCGTCGTCGCAGGTCGGCCTGTGCAGTGAGATCCACCAGAAGACGGTCTTCGACCATCCTCTCGAGAGCCGCTGGCTTGTGAACCCCGTCTTCCTCCACAGTTTACGCACGGAGGCCATCGCTGACGTCCAAGTCGCACGATCCCACGCCGTGGCACTGGCGCAAGCGGGCGAAATTTTCTCCTGGGGCGAGAACCAACACGGCCAGCTCGGGTTTCCGGCCCTTTCGGCTGACGATGTGGCTCGCAATCGAGCAAAAGTGGTCGCAGCGATCGCCAACTACAAGTGCGTGTCAGTTGGCGTGGGAACGCACCACACAGTCGCAGTGTGTGACCTCGTCGCAGGCCATGACGGCGTGGTGTTCGCGTGGGGCAGCAACATCTACGGCCAATTGGGCGTCGCTGGTGGAGGAGGAGCGAGTGCGGGTTCTCTGACCAAGAAGTCATTGATCGTACCACCAGCGCCGTCCAGTGGATCGAGTGTCCAGTTTCCAAAGCCGTTTGTGCTGCATCGCGTGGACGCATTGCGAGAGGTCCGCATCCGCAAGGTCGCGTGTGGCGCTCTCCACAGTATGGTGCTTTCGACAGACGGGAAGCTCTTCACGTGGGGCTGCAATGACGGCGGGCGACTCGGTCTTGGACCAAACGGAGGAAGTAGCAAGGTCGAGCAGCGCGTGACTCGCCCAACGCAATTATTGGGGCCGCTGAAGCACGCGGTTGTGTTGGAGATCGCTTGTGGGGCCTGGCACAGTGCATGCATTGCCCACGTCGACGTCAAGAACCAAGAAGAAGCCGATCCGCTGATACCAAGGCGGAGGGGAGGCCAGGTCTTCACGTGGGGGACTGGCATTTACGGCCAACTGGGCGTTGGGGAGAGTGAGCAGGTGCTGTACTCCCCTACGCTCGTGCGGATTCCTCCTTCTCGTCTTGTCGATGAGGAGCCCGCCGTCCAGATAGCGTGTGGCATGCATCACACGGCGGTGCTGACAGTCAAGAACAACGTGTACACGTGGGGGAGCATGCACTCGTTCAGTGGCACGCCGCAGAGACTGCGACTTCCTGACGGAACCCCCTTCGGCAAGATCGCGTCGATCGCGTGCGGACGAACCTTCACGGTATTCAACACGCTGTCGCTCACGTCGCAGAGCTACGAGCGGGAGGAGGCCTACCGCCTCTGGCGTGTCAAGGAGACCGTGATCCCACGACTCGATCTCAGCAAACTACCGCGCGTGCCGCTGTCGTCGTCGTGCCCTGGGATCGACCACCCACTCCCTCTTCGATTGGAGCCACAGGAGGACCGTAAGCTGAGAGAAGCCTGGGAATTGGCTGAGAAGAAACGCATCGATGCGATCGACATCAACGCCATCGTACATCCGCTGTGTCGAGTGTGCTGGCGCTGCGACGGCTTCCAGCCATCACCTCTCAAGCTCTGGATCTGTCGCCAGTGTTTCCACGAAAAGGAACTTCACGGATTGCGTCCAGAGGGCACACCGCTGTCAGAGTTTGAGGCCGTCCGCAAGATCCAGTGCCTGTACCGAGCCCGGCGTGCGAAGCGAGTCCTGCAGCAAGCACGCGAGAAGCACTACCAGCGTGTGTTCAGTATCAAGCACGACACGTTTTTCTTCTACAACCTGTGGCGAAACTCCACGTCGTGGGACCGTCCAGAGGAGATTCCAGAGGAAGTCGAGATCCCGATCCGCGATCCTGACGATCTGCCGCACATTCGACCGCCGCTGACTCAGCATGAAGCGGCAGTTGTGCTGCAGAAGTACTGGCGCGCGCACGCAGCTCATAAAGAATGCAAGCGGCGGCTGCGGCAGCGGTACGAGAAGCACTTTGACTTGAAGAAAGAGATCGTGTTCTACAAAGTCGTGGCTCCCGTGAAGCCGCAGCCAGTCGTCGAGCAGCGACTGATTCTGTACGATACGCCGATGCTGCTGCGTCGTCTGTACGACTTGGGTGAGCCCATTGAGATCACACGGCTCAAGAAGTTTGCCAATCTGAGTCGAGACGACGCCGCGCGTGTGGTCCAGAAGCTCTATCGATCGTACCGATCGCGGCAACTGATCAAGAAGGCGCTCAAGTCGCGATTCCGCAAGCTGCTGGATGAACGCACGGGTGAGTATTACTACTACAACACGGTTACCAAGGTCTCGACGTGGGAGAAACCCAAGCTGCTGCGAGAACCAGGAGAAGATGAGGAAGACGAAGGCGAAGCGGCCGCAAGTCCAAGCAAACGAGCGTCTCCTGAGAAGCAAAAGATCAAGAAACGACGACAGCGACAGCCCAACAAGGCCAAGTTTGACACGGAGGACGCTGCGGCCCGCACGATCCAGGCGTTGTTCCGTCGCTACCGGAGTCGCAAACTGCTGTTCGACTTGCTGCGCCGTCGATACCTCAAGATCATGGACGACACCACGCAGCACGCGTACTACTACGACCGCGTCGCTGGGACGTCGTCGTGGCTCAAACCGGTGGTCTTCGGCTCGTTTGACCTGGAGATCCACGTCGCGCCAACGCCGTCGTCTCGCGATGCGCAAGTCCCGAGTGGCGGAGCTGGCGCTACAGCTATGCTACGCCGCAACAAACGCAAGCAGGTGCCGTTTACAAGCGAGAAGGCTCGTATCAAGAGAGAGAAGCGTCGCCTGCAGAAGCTGCGACAGCTTTTGACGCCCGAGGAGTCAGCCAAGTACATCCAACGAGCGTGGCGAAGCTACTTGGCGCGCAAGGAGCTACGCGCCCTCATGGTCAAGGCCTACGAGAAGATCTTCGATGACGTCACGGGCCAGTACTACTACTACAACAAGCAAACGGGCACTGTGAGCTGGGAGAAGCCCGCGATGCTCGACGACAGCGACGTGCGAGTTGCGCGGATCATCAAACGACGACGCGAGTACACGATCACCGACAAGGAGGAGGCGGCGACCGTGATGGTGGGCTTTGCCAAGTGCTCGCTGGCGAGAAGGGAAGTACTGCGGCTACTGTACGACCGCATCCAGAAGGTGTATGACCCGTTTACCAAACAGTACTACTACTTCGACAAAGTC
This sequence comes from Pythium apleroticum, assembly GCA_023337875.1. Classification (NCBI taxonomy): domain Eukaryota; phylum Oomycota; class Peronosporomycetes; order Pythiales; family Pythiaceae; genus Pythium; species Pythium apleroticum. Next base: position 17,598 of record JAADXN010000437.1, on the reverse strand, counting down.
ACGGGCCAGTCGTCGTGGAAGAAGCCGCTGCTGGTGCGAGACCAAGACCTGCCCGTCGCAAGCACGACTTCAAACTGACAAGAAGACTACGCGAGTGGAGCTGCTGGTTGGCAGGCGTAGTGGACGAGCGTCAGCGTGCCACTGCCGCCCTGCGGGAGCCGCACGAACGTGCCGGTGCCGAGCTTCTTGCCGCACACATAGCAGCAGTGCGACGACCACACGGTAACCGACTCCTTTCGCTTGACCGTGAGCTTTTCGCGCACTTTGAAGTTCTCCATCTTGGCGAGCTGCATCTTGATCTGGCCGTTGCGGTAGCGTTCGACTTGGCGCTCGACCACGCGCCGGAAGAAGTCGGCGAGCGCCTGGATCGGCACGTCGCTGGGCAACAAGTCGAGCGCCGTCGGCACGTCGATGCGCTCGGCGTATTTGTTGAGGATGTTGATGGCAGCTGAGATTGCCTCGCTCGGTGTAGCTGTGAGTGGCCCACCACTGGCGGCTGAAGTCGCGGAGCCAAGCTGCAGACTCGCAGCGCGCTGCCAGATCGGCTTGGGCGGCGAGGATGACAGTACGGCGGCACTGTTGGTCGAGGTTGAACGCGTCGGACGCAGGTAGAGCCGCAGCAGTGTCGAGTAGATGGAGGCGTCGGCTTGCTTGGTCTCGTAGCATTTGTTGCAGTAGGCTTCGGCCAGTGTGGCGTCGCGGAGCTGCAGCGCGTAGAGCTGAAGCACTTCGTGGTGGCGTCCCAGTCGCGACAGCAGCGCGGCTCGCTCGTCGACCATCTCGTGAGGTGTTCGACTGAGCATGCGCTCAGGGTGGTACTGCGCACGAGGACACTCGAGGAACTCCAGCAGCTTGCGACGCAAATGTCCGAGAAGCCCGCGCTGCGATGACACTCGATGAGACAAGCGAGGAGTGCCGCTCGTTGACGCAGCGCCTGTTGTCGATGTGAGACCGCCCTGGAGCTCGGAGTGGATGGCGTCGAGAAGAAGATACACGGCGTCGTCGTGCAGGCGCGCCGCGACGCTGAGGCGGTCGTGGAGGATCACTTGCGTGATGTACTCGATGGCGAGGATGCGGCTGTCTGACAATGGCAGTGTCGTCGAGACGGAAGCGGGCGAATCCGCGTCTTCATCGGTAGTTTCCGTGGCCTGCGGCTGCACGGGACACGACTTGAGGTGGTTCAACACGAGCGACGGGTCCAGATCCGAGTCCCCGTCGGCCATTTCACTTTCGCGGTGCGTGAAGATGGACAGGCCCAGAACGGGATTCGCGAAGATCACACGCCGTGAAAACTCGAACACGAGCTCTGCCTTTTTGTGGCCGAGCCGCTTGAGATACTCGGCCGTGCGTTCGAGGTAGTCGCCGGGTGATTGGAGCGTCGAGCCGGGCTTGGAGGCCGCGGGAGTCGAGGTCTCGCTAGGCGTCACAGCAGCAGCCGCGCTGCGTTCGAGGTCTTCGAGCAACTCGAGAGCCTTGCGGTGGAGTTTCCGTGACGCGTAGAAGCCGAGAAGCGTGTCGAACTGGTTGTGGGCTCGCAGAAAAACTTCCGTCTCGCCTACTTCGCACCAATTCGTTGCTCGTACGAGTTCAAAGAGCTGGTACTTTACTCGCTGCTTGTGGGAACTCGGTTGCTCCGAGAGAAGCACGAGACACTTGAGCAGCACGGTATCAAGCACTTGAAGCCGAGACTGGTTGTGGTGTTGCTGCGGCTGTGGATCCCACGGGTTTGCGTCGGTTGTGGCGATCGTGTCGCGAGATTTCGTGAGAAACTCAGTCAATGCCAGCAGACTGTCGACCAGTTGCTCGCCTTGTAGGAGCGGTTGGGCGGGTGCCGTCTTTGCTGCCTTTTGTTTCTTCACAACCGACACGCGAGGCATGAGATCACTCGGGTACAACGCCAGCACCTCCTCGACGTCCACGCGCGCACGCAGGTAGTACTCCATAGATCGGCTGAACTGGTTGTTGCCGAATAAATGCCGCGCGTAGTCGCTGAGCAGCGTCTTCTTCTCCTCATCGTTGAGCGCGACTTCCTCCGGACACTGCTCCGTGAGCAGTACGGCGTCTTCCAGTCGACCAGCGGTCACGTGCTGCTCCAAGAGCTGCGGCACGGGCGTCATTTGCATGAGCTGCACAGTGAACGGCGCCGAAATCGTGAGAAACGAGACCGACAGTCCCTTCGCGAGCAGCTCCCGCGACAGATTTGCTGGCGAAAAGGGAAACGCGGACGGCAGCGCGACTGTGACGCAGCCGCTGTACATCCCCTTGATGGGCAGGCCGTTGGGCTCGACAAGCTTCATGGTCGTTGCGTTGTAGACGGCGACGCGGTCTTGGTGGTCGAGCAGCACAAACGGGTGGTGGTAGAACGCGTTTTTGGGCGGCGTGTTGTACTCGAGCACGCGCTCCACCGCGACCTTGAGCGCCGGCTCTCCGTTCGCGAGCACCGCGACGATGGAAATGCGCACGGCAAAGTGTTTGCCGGCGACGAACGCGTCGCGCGTGCGTGCGATGGTCGCTCCGAGTCCTGTGTTGGCCAGGCTGCGGTCCGTCGTGCGTGGTGGCAGCGACGGCAGCAGCGTCGCGCACGAGATGGCGTCGAGGTTCACGAGCATGCTCGCGGCGGCCTTGGAGGCGGCCGCCAGCTCCACGACCTTGCCCGAGTCGGCGTTCACGACGCACCACTCCTTCTTGAACAGAAGCAGCACGTGGCTCTCGCCCAGCACGAGGATCTTGAGCACGGGCAGCGCCGCTGGCGAGAGCAGCTTGGTGCTGGCGACGACGGCCGCGAGGTCGTGCTGCACGCGCAGGTCGAGCGTGCGGTTGGCCGTCCAGTCGTAGATCTTGAGCAAGTTCTGCTTGGTCAGACAGCAGAGCACGCGTGCGCTTTCGTTCACGGCGAACAGCGTGGCGCCCTTGGAGTCCTCGACCGAAACGCTGGCGTCGCGCGTGTTGTGGAGTCCGCTGCTGGCGTTGCCGTCCAGCTGCGGGTTCGTGAGCAGCGGCAGTGCCAGCAGCGTGAGCTTGGCGTCCGCGATGGTCACGTAGACGCCCCACGAGTCCAGGAACCGCGCGCTCGCGTGGAAGATCTTCTTGTAGGACGAGTGCCACCGCAGGAACGTGAGCGAGGACGCCGAGCCGCCCGCCGGCACGAAGCAGTGCAGCGTGGCGTCGCTCGTGCCCACGAACAGCAGCGGCGCCAGCTCCGCCCAGCCCACGGCGCTGCTGAGCACGGCCTCGATCTGCTGCGGCTTCTTGAGCGGCTTGTCCACCTCCACGTCCGCCAGCGCGTACGGCGCCAGTTCCATTTTCGCCGTTGATCAGGAAAGGGACGACGAAAGTGAGCAGCTCATTTGGATCCACGGCAGACCATCACTCTGGAAGAGATCCTTAGAACAACGGGTGCGGGTTTGTTCTGGTGGGTTGAGAAAATATCGAAACCCGTCGGAGGAGAGAAACGGAGGTGTCCCGAGTTTTGAAGGTTCCAATTCGGAACATGGCTACAGTTATGGAGAAGATACGTCTGTACAAAATTGGGGGGAGGGAAGGGAAGGAGCTCTTGGTCTCCTTTGGCAAATGGCTGCTTTTGCGCTAGAAGACGCCGACGCACCAGCGCTGGTACTTGTCGTACCACTTGGTTCGCCAGTTGTCCAGCGAGGCGTCGATGAGCGAGTGCACGAAGTCCTCGCAGGCGTTGATGTCCAGCTGCGGCTGGAAGCGACCGGCGAGCCGCTCGATCGTGCCCTTGGGGTCGCCCGCGAAGCACGGCAGGTTCTCGTTGCCGTTGATCATCATCTCCAGCAGCAGCGTGAAGCGGTGGCGATACTTGCGCGCCACGAGGAACGACCGCACGCACAGCGACCGGAAGCGGCGGAATGCGGCCGAGCGAGGACCGCCCATGAGCTCCACGAACTCGGCCGTGAGCTTGAACGGCGCCTGCTCGAACGCCACGTTGCCCGGGTTGTTGGACAGTATGAAACCAAAGTCGATGTGGATGATATGGCCCTCGGCGTCGAGCAGGATGTTGCCGTTGTGGCGGTCCTTGATCTGCAGCAGGTAGCACACGATCGAGTACGCCGCCATACTGCGCACGAAGTTGTTGCGAGCGGTTCGGAACTCGGACGACGACTCGTCTCCGAAGTGGCGGTAGAAAAAGTCGGTCAGCGTCGTGTACTCGCGGTCGTTGCGCTTGAGCGAGTCGATCGAGATCGTGTCGGCGACCGCCTCGACCAGTCCAGATGACGGCGAAATGGCGATCACGTCGTACGGACGGATGAAAACGGGCAGCTTGGCTTCCGTGAACACCTTGTAGAACTGGCGGATCAACTGTGACGCCAATTGCTCTTGCCGCAGGTCGTCGTTACTCTTCACGATCACTGGAAGAAGGCGCCAGCCTGGACTGGAGCTCCACGGAGAGCTACCGCGAAGTCGGTTCTCCTTCTCGACCCATCGCTCCTTGAAAATCACGGCTGGAATGTCTGAGCGACCGCTTGACAGTGGGGGCAACGTGTTCTCGTCTTCTTCAGCGAGCTTCGAGTCACGCTCCGAGAGCGTTCGCAGGAACATGTCGGTGCTGTCACATCGCGCGAGAGATGGAGGCGAGTAGGCGGACGCAGGAGACGACGGCGAAAGAGGACCATCGTAGCGCGGCGACCAGACTTCGTCGCGGCGGTGCGAGTAGTCGCGATCGTTCTTCTCGCCGCTTGATGTTTCGATGGTAAGGCTGTGCTTTGAGACGTCTGAGTATCGTTGACTGCGATCGTTCTGGTAACCAGCGTCTGGAAGCGTCGCGGACGCTAGTCCCGAACCGTCCACACTGACCTCGCTCAGTAAAGCCTCGTGGCTCGTGCCCTTGACATTCGACGGCCCAGCATACGACTGGTGACGCGACAGAGGCGTCTTCTTGACGATTGTGTCCAGAATACCGCCGAGAACTTCGCCAGGCTGGCCGAGGAAATGCTGAGAGAGCGATCGGTGGCGAGGACTTGGCTTCGACTCACTCCAGAATCCCAACGCCGCAGCTTCGGGAGATGTCGGGTGCATGCGCTCAGATGAGGACACGGCTGAGTGGTTCACGACGCTGAACGCAGACTTGTCCCACAGACTCAGCGTGAAGCGGCGCGCCTTGAACATGCTACGCTTGCGGCCGATGCGCTTCTCCTCGGCAGGGGAGATATAGTCCACGATCTCGGCACACAACAGATACGGCACGCGTTCCTACAACAAATCCAATCCACGAATACGTCAGGACCACGGATGGCATACCAAACATCACGTGAGCGACGTACCCGAGTGGAAAACGTGAAGCTCTCTGAGACGTGGATGCGCTTTAACCGGTGGTGCGAGTTCCCGACCGGCAGGTACAGCGAGTTGCTCGGCAAAAACTGCGCCTGGATGTCTTCGAGCCACGTGCGCAACTACAATTCAATACAAAATCAGTGAGACCACGTAGCCAATTCAAGCGGATGGAGTCAACCACTCACCATGTCGTTTCGTCTCGTGACTGGCACAGACCGCAAGTTCGACGAGACGCCTGCGAGCGCTGCCAGGAACGCCGTCTCGACCTTGAACGGGTCCGACGGGGCGTTGCCGCGCTCCAGATCGATCAGCGGCTTGGTGATGAACGTGAAGTACTGCTCGTCCTTGGACGACAAGAGCTGCTCTCCTTCGTGCGACTGCGAGGTGGGATTCTTGTGGGTGGCGTCCTCGTCGCCGTCGTTGCCGTCGTTCTGCGGAGGCGAGTCAATGACGCGGCACGGCTCCACACCTCGCGCCGACACTTCATCAATCAGCATTTGGATGCGGCTCGCGCTCTCCTGAGACGCAAACGCCTCGTTCTGGAGGCAGTACGACTGCAAATACCACAGAATGCGGTGTGCAAACACGTGCGAGACGCTGCACTTCTCCAGCAAGATGATCGTGAGCTGCGGGCTCTGCTTGTGGCCGCCCAGCAGCAGAAAGCTGCAGAGCTGCGGCAGGTAGAACTCAAACTCGTCGGGATTGCGGTCGTACACGACCGTGAGCCGGTCCACCGCGCCGTCCCGCTGCGCGTAGAGCCGCACGATGGCCTCGAACGTCGGCTCGGTCTGTCTCCGCTTGATGTGCGTCACGAGCTGCGACCACTTGGTGCGCCACAGCGCCAGCTTGGCCTCGGCGCCCTTATTGGCGTGGTCGTCCAGCAGCACGTCCCGCAGCAGCCCGTCGTCGGCGAGGCGTCCGCGGCTCTTGTTGAGTTGTAAAATGTAGATAACTTGGAGCATGGTGCTGGTCAAAGTGAGCGCCCAGAGCGTGTACACGAAGGCGCTGCCCCAGTCCAAGGCTCTGTAGCGGTGGAACGACCGCGAATCGCGCCAGAAGACGAGCGGCTGCAGCGAGCTGGAGGCGCAGATCACGGCCTGCGCGAGGAACACGAAGAACACGAAGCAGCGCGTGGCCGGCGCGCGCTTGCTGGACATGCGCACGAAGATGAAGAAGGAACTGCGCACGACGGAGAGCGCCGCGGTGGCCGCCAGCGACTGCTTGAAGTCCCAGAAGCGGCGCGCGTCGGCGGAGAGCAGCGCCGCGCAGCCGTGGACGAGCGGCACAGCCACGTACCACGCCAGCACGGCAAATTCGGTCGAGAGGGCGACGATATTGTAGAGACCCATGGTGTGGACGAGCCAGTTGAAGCGGGCGTTGCGGGGCTTCTACGGGGCCAAATCGAGCCGAATCCACGCCTATCGAGAGGCAGCGATGCAGCGGAGACGACGCGAGTCACGTGGGTCCGGTCGGCGGCGTCGCTGCGCCAATATTCGACGCGGAGAGGCGAGGAAGAGAGGGGGGATCCGACGCTTCGACTGACTGCTTCCTGCTTTGGCCCCGACGTTGAATTGCGCCAAAGCAGCCAAGATGCGGCAACGCGTCGAGGTTTTACGGGTTCGAAACGAGGTTTTGGACCCTCTCTTCCTCTTCTGCCGCCGACAAAAGTGAGTTCACGCGCCAACAGTTGGTGTTGGCAAAATGTTGGAAATGGCTCCAACGGCAGAGTCTGGAGACAACAGAAAATGGACCACAAACGCCAACAAATTTGTGTGAAATGCCCAACAGAAAGACGACCAACAAATTCCACTAACATTAACTCTGGGTTTCCGACGAAAAGATCCGACGTGAGAGACTAGAAGGTAGGAGAGTATCTGAACTCTTCGACCTAGAGGCTGGCTGAACAGAAGCGGTGTATGTACCCACGTCCGGCGATTGTATTCACATCTACAATGGAGAACGCGGCTTCCCGAATGTGCTGTCTGAGGGGATGCCGTGCCTTCCACCTTGCTACGAATGCCTGCCTGTAACTAGTGCCTAGTATGGTCGGTGTCGGTTGCCACCGCCTCCACCGTAGCGACTACCGCCACCGCCACCTCCATAGCGACTGTCGCCACCACCACCGCCGCCGTATTTACTGCCACCGCCGTAGCCTCCTCCTCCGCCACCGTAGCCACCACCACGGCCACCACCACGGCCGCCGCCACCGCCCATCCATCCGCCGACAGGAGGCTCCGGCTTGCCTGCCAGCTCCACCTTGATCTTCTTGCCTCGGATTTCGTGACCTGTTACGAAACGAGTAATCGAGTTCGGTGAGATGACAAAGTTCCAATGCGAGGATGCAGCTGCAGACCGTATTTACCGTCAAAGAAGCTTGGGGCAGAGCGTGCAGCGTTGGCATCTTCATACGTCAGTACGGCGTCACCCTTGACGAGACCGCCATCGTCCGTGTAGATCTTGATTTTGAACGGCCACTGGTCCTTGTAACCACGCTTCTGCTTCTCACGCGCAACGACGCCAAGTGAGCCAAAGAGCTCTTGCAGCTCGTCGGAAGTCACGTCAGACGGAAGGTTCGAAATGTAGATTCGAGCCCAAGTCGGATCATTCTCCGCCTCCTTCTTGGGATCCCAGCCACTGCTCGATGGCGTCTGGGCAGGCGCATCGTCATCATTTTGAGGCGCTGGCTGGCGCTCTTCTGGTGCATATCGTCCTCCATTCTGCGATCCTTCGGCCGGTCGACCACTGCTTCGGCTGCTGTCATGGCGGTCGCGCGAACGATCCCGAGGACGGTCACGCGATCTGTCGCGGGTGTCTCGACGGTCTCCTCTGTCACGGTCACCGGAGCGGCTGTAGTCGTCGCGTCGGTCTCTTCGGTCGTCGTATCGACTCCCGCGATCACGGTCTCTATCGTAGTCGCGCCCACCGCCTCCGCGGCTGCCGCCATCGCGAGCGTCACGTCCGCTCATATTCACCGCTGGTGATGGAAATGCGAGCTGTTGGATTGGATAGGCCAAGCAATCAAACGTTATTTATTGAACCCAAATAATACACGCCATTCAAACGGACGGCGTCCCATTCAGGCGTGATTACGGTTGCGACAAGGCAAATTACGTGACCGGATAGTTCAGCATCCTCCTTGTTTTCACAGGGTTCAAAATCCAATTTCCACCAATCATGTCTCCAAAATCCATATATAACTGGCATAAATAACCGACATGGGTGGCGTAAAATACCCAACAACCAACAAAAACAGCCGAACGCATCCCGCGACACCATCCTCAAAGGACAAGACCCGCCAAGAACGCCTCCCAGCCGCCGCGACGCGACGAGGAGGAAGCCGCACGCGCGTCAAAGCTCAGCCCACGTGTGTACACAGACGCCCGCAGCGCGTTCATCGGAAAGAGAAGCACACGATTAGTCGGTGGCTAGCATCCCAGCATCCACCATGGAGGAGAAGTCGAGGAAGCCCGAAGGTAAATAATGACGAGGCAATATGGAAAAGAACACTGGGACTGATGGACTGCTCTGTACGCTAGACACGCCGTTCAAGCAGCAGAAGCTGAAGGCGTGGCAGCCGATCCTGACGCCGAACTGGGTCATCGGCACGTTCGCGGTCGTGGGCTTGATCTTCATCCCGATCGGCATCGTGCTCCACACGGAGTCGGAGAATGTGGTCGAGTACTCGATCCAGTACGACGGCAAGAACACGCCGGGCTCGTCCAACGTCGTGAGCCTGGGCAAGGGCTGCTACCTGGAGGGGGACGCCGACCGCGACACGTTTGACGTGACCAAGCGCGGCTGCCTCATCACGTTCAACATCGAGAAGGAGATGAAGGCGCCCATTTACCTCTACTACCAGCTCGACAACTTCTACCAGAACCACCGTCGCTACGTGCAGTCACGCAGTGACGCGCAGCTGCGAGGCGACGCGTCGGCGAGTACGTCGGACTGCAAGCCGCTCACGGAAGCGACTGATGTGCTCAAGTACAACTCGACGGACGCGACGCCGCTGGTCAGCAAGAACGACACGTACAAGGTGAACCCGTGCGGTCTCATCGCCAACAGTCTCTTCAACGGTGAGTCGTGGTTTGCTTTGTTGGATCAAAGACGCAGAGGGACTGACATTACTGTGGTTGGGCATTAGACATTTTCTGGGTCAACAGTCTCACGACGTCGGCCGGCAAGTTCTACCAGAACGACAAGTACGAGAACAAGGAGGTCGTGAACATTCTGGACCAGACCAACATCGCGTGGAAGTCGGACGTCGAGACCAAGTTCAAGAACATCCCCGCGGAAGCGCGCGCCGCGAGCAACGACATGTTCCTGTGGCAGAACCCTCGCTACCGATGGATCATCCCGATGTACGAAGGCCAGCCCCCGATCGCCAACAAGACGGCGTGGACCACGAACGCGCCGTCGTACGGCGTCCAGGACGAGCACTTCATCGTGTGGATGCGTACGGCGGGTCTGCCCAGCTTCCGCAAGCTCTACGGCCGCATCGAGACGGATCTGGCGGCCGGCACCAAGCTCGAGTTCCTCGTGTCAAGCAGTATGTTCTATCCTGGCGTTCGCTCTTTGGTGATGGGATGATGCTAACTTGGTGCTTCTCTAGACTTCCTGGTGACGACGTTTGACGGCAAGAAGTCGCTCGTGATCTCCACCACGTCGTGGTTCGGCGGCCGCAACCCGTTCCTGGGCATCGCGTACATCGTCGTGGGCTCGCTCTGCATGCTGCTGGCGATCCTGTTCTTTGCCAAGCACAAGCTGAGCCCTCGAAAACTCGGCGACACCCGTTACCTCGTGTGGAAGAACAACCACTAACCAAGCCCCAGCCATGCTCCTGCCACGCACGCGTCGGACCTCGTTCGAAGCCCCTCGCTTTCTTCACTTTACCTAGCTCCTCGCTCAGCCTCCTGGCCGCACGTTGCAGTAGCCAGTGGTGTGTTGCCACTGCGACGCCGTGGAGGCCGCGTCTTGATTGCCTTGTAATCTTTTCATTTTGATGCTGTCCCATTGTCGTCCTTCCGCTGACGAGTCAGTGCATGGTTAAGTTCGCATTGAACACATCATGCGAACTTAACGAGTGGATCCATCTCGTCGTGCGAAGAGCCACACTATTACTCAGAAATGGAGCAGTACGAGGTGCTGGACAAGATCGGCAATGGCGCGTTCGGGGAAGTGTACAGGGCTAAGCACGCGTCCACAGGGGACATCGTGGCCACCAAGAAGTTGCGGCTGGCGGACGACGGCCGGCTGCGCGTGCTGCCCGTCTCGCTCTTCCAGGAGATCGAGACGCTGCGGCAGATCGACCACGTCAACGTGAGTCTGATGGGCGAGTGGAGTGGGCAAGAAAGGCGGCGGCTGAGGATGACGGACGTGTCCTACAGGTGGTGGAGCTACTGGACGTCGTGGCCGACGGCACGCACGTGGCGCTGGTGATGGAGTTCGTCGAGACGGACTTGTTCAGTGTGAGTAGGGGCTCTGATAATGAGGATGGAGGCAGTCGAGCGTCCTAATCCGAGCGATATGTAGATCCTCCGCCGTCGTAAACGTGATTTCACAGACGCAGAGATCCGATGCATCATGCGTAAGCTGCTGTACGCCGTCGCCTACTGCCACGACCGCCAGATCATCCACCGAGTGCGTTTCTCTGGATGGCTGTACTTTCTCAACAGCCGCAATCTCACTGCTTTTGTGTAGGATATCAAGCCAGGAAACCTGCTCGTGAGCGAGTCCGGGGAGCTCAAGCTCACGGACTTTGGGCTCGCCACAGTGTACGTGGGCCCGTCCAAGTCCTACTCCCACCAAGTCGCCACGCGGTGGTATCGCGCGCCTGAGCTGCTCTTCGGCGGACGCCATTACGACACCGCCGTGGACATGTGGGCCGTTGGCGCGATTCTGGCCGAGCTACTGCATCGCGTGCCGCTGTTTCCCGGCCAGAGCGACATCGACCAGCTCTACCGCATCTTCCAGATCTTGGGGAGTCCAGAAAAGTCGTGGCCGGTATGAATTTCTCCCTCATTGCTGATAAAATAACCGTTTAACTCATCCGAAGTTTGCGTTTAAGGGCGTGAGAGAGCTCCCAGACTACAACAAGGTCGAGTTCCCAGTCTACGAGCCCGTGCCATGGAGCCACGTCTTCCCGGAAGCCTCACCCGAGGCCGTGGACCTGCTGAGTCGGCTGCTGGTATTGGATCCGAGCCAGCGGCTCAGTGCCCACGACGCGCTTCGCCACTCGTATTTCTTCAGTGGGTCTGTGGCAACTCACATCCCGCTTTCTCGATCCAAGAAGCCGCAACTGGGATCCGACCACGCCGAGAGCCACGACGCCTTCCTGGACTCTCTGTTCACGCCACTCCCACCTCCGTTTGGATAACACAACATCCTTACGCTCGGGAATTACCCATACAAAAAACGACCTCTTGACCCCTTATCGTCCGTGCTGTGCGGCTTCGATGAACTTCTTCATCCACGTCTCGCGTCCGACGCTCGCGGGTGCTCGGAAGCGAAGCATCTGGCCGGCTTCCGGCGGAATCAACTTGATCTTCATCTCGTCCGTGCGGCTCTTGATCACGTTGTAGCCCGTCAGCGTGATCGGATGCTCGCACGGCGGGTTCCGCTCCTCGAACGCGCCCTTGGACTTGTAACACTTGAGCGTCGCGTGGTCCAGCACGTAGTAGTACTGGCGCCAACTCTTGGAGAACAAGTGGCCCTTCTCGAACCGCTCCAGGTACCCCATGAACACGCGGTTCTTGGTCGCGACTTGGTCGATCGTGCTGATCGTCTTGCGCGTCGCCTGCATCGTTCGCTGGTACAACGCCTGCTGGTCCCGCAGCGCGTTTTCGATGCGTTCGTTTGACTCTCGGATCGATTCCTCCAAGCCGGCGATCTCGTCCTTGTGCTGCATCTCGATCTCGGCAATGGACTTGGCCTCCTGGAGAGCAAATTCGTTGTTCGCCTTCTGGTGGCGCTGCACGAGCTGCTGGGTCTGTTCCAACGAGTCCTCCAGATCGGCGAGCTTGTGTTCCTTCACGTCACAGGCGTTCGCGAAGCGATTGTACTCGTTTTGCGCAAGCGCGAGCAGGCATCTGGACACGACGCTTTGGAAAAAGCCGATGAGCACATGCGACGCCATGGGCCCGCGCGCCACGAAGTTGTACTGCGAGACCATGGCCTCGAGGTTGTTCTTGTACGTCAGCAGCTCCATCGGCAGCTTGGTCAGCGGCGCCGTGTTCTTGTCGCTCTTGTCCGGCATGATCACCGTCGACGTGGACCGGCCCACGCGCGGCATCGACTTCTGCTGGTCTTCGCTGTCTCGCTCCGTTTTCTTCAGGACGATCGAGTGCAGATACTGCATGAGCTGCGAACAAAACAGCGTCGAGGCGGCTTCGTTCGCCAGTTCAAACCGCTGTCTGACCTCACGGATACGCCGCATGAGGTTGCGTTTGCCCACCGACAGATCCAGAGCCGACCCGGTGAACTCGGCGTACTTGTTGTCGGTGCAGCACAAGTCGTACAGGAACGGCAGAATCAACTTCTTGGCTTCCTTCAAGGCCGTTTGGTGCACTCGCTCTAGAACCGACTCACTCACGGGCATGGCTTCCAACGGCGTGCTGATGTACTGCACGGGCACTTTGTAGCTCACGATCCGCGCGTTGTACTTGTTGAGAACGTCTTCCGGCGTCTCCAGCACCGCCGCATGGATCTCTCCGTCCTCCGCTGACTCGTCCTCTGGGATGTGGTTCAGAGAGTTGCCACCAGCGGCAGAGGCGTTGGAAGAAGTCGTTGAGAGCTGGGAAAACTGCTTGGAGAACGCGCGCTCGGCCCGGTTCTTGATGAACGTGAAGATGCTCGTGTTCAGCGCCGGCCCGGCGTCGCCCACGCTCTCGGACGAGCTGCTCTTGACCAGGTTCTGGTTGCTGCTGGTCGACCTCTTGAGATTGCCAAACTCGTCGAACGTCGAGAACTGGCCCTGGCCGGCGTTCACGACCGACACGTGCTCCGACTGCATCTTTCTCTCCGTGATGTCGACGATGTAGGCCGCGTTGAACTCGACTTTCTCGTACACGTTCAGCCTCGCGTGGATCTCGTCCGAGTACTTCTCGAAGGCGCTTTCCAGCAGCAGCTTCCAGTAGTTGAGCTGCACGTTGTGGACGACGCGCCGCAGCACGATCGTCGACTGCGACGCGATGCTGTGCGCCAGCGACCGCAGCAAGTGCAGCCACACGCCGCCACTCACGTACCGTCCGAACAGCGCCTTCGCCTCGATCGTTTCGAGCGCGTGGCTCAGGATCTTGGACGACGTGAACGCCTGGGGCGTCGCGAACCCGGAAGGCGTGACCAGCGTCGTGGACTTGATGCTCAGACAGTCTCTCGCATTCGCCGGCAGAAGGTCGCACGCGAGCATCATCGCCTGGGCGTCCTCCGTGCTGATGCCGTGCAGCGGCGGGTTCGTGAGCTTGTCCTCAAAGTACTTTGTTGGTGTCTCGTGGCCCTCCATGTCTTTGATCTTGAGATCCACAGCGACCCACGTGAACCGCGGCACGAGGCTCTTGAGCTGTGTCGCATTCTGGTCATTCTCGGCGTCGTTGCCACCTTCCACGACGCGCCAAGACGCAAAATCCGACAGAAAACTCAGCTTCTGGAACTGCGTCGGCGCGATCACGCCGCTGGCCGCGACGAACAAATGCGACGCCACGAGCAGCAGCAGCGAGCCCCACACGGGCTCCGCATGGAGATCCACGTGCCGCAGCGTCACCAGCAGCAGCGCGGCGTCGTGGTCCTGCACGCTCAGCGACTTGGGCGTGACGTAGAGTCCACGGTCGTCGCGCAGAGAGCCTCCGTTCTCGGCCGTTTCCTGGAGAACGGCGACCAGAATGACCTTGCGCGACTCGTGGCGAGCGCTCTCGAGCACGTCGATGCCTGCGCCGCGCAGCCGCAGCTCGCTGAGCGCGCCAGAGGCCGTGAGCAGCGGCACGAAGTCGCCCAATTCCATGAGGATCCGCTTGTTGCGTCGGTCTGAATATCGGGAAGAGCTCCCCAATCAAAAAGAGAAGGGGTGCTTGAACCCAACAAAACCCGTTTGGAGCTAAACGGGTCGGGTTTACCCAGGCTCAAAACCCGGACACTCAGGGTACAAATCAGGCGAAGTGGACCACGTCAGTGCAGTGTACTGACTTAATCGGATTCAAAAGCCTCTATAAGACGATATAGCTACGAAAATCGATTTCTACAACAGACACTCGAACCACTTGACGGGCATCTTGGCCGAGTCGAAGAGCCCGTCGCCGTGGCGGAACGTCGTGTCCATGTGGTTGAGCTTGGTGACGTAGAACTTGCTGCTGTAGGTGTTGGCGAACTTGCTCTCGGGGATGCCGGCGCGGCAGCTCTGGTACTCGACGATGCCGTCGTTCTGCGACGACTTGTGTGGCACCACAGAACCCGCCAGCTTGTACAGCGCCTGGTCCGTGGAGAGGATTCCGTCGTTGCTGCTGCTGCACATGACAGCGGAGACGCCGCTCGTGTAGGCGGCCTGTGCGGCAGTGTACTTGGCGTTCATGTCAGCGGAAGCGTACGCACCACCCTGGTAGGCGAGCGACGCCGTGGACGGGTTGGCAGGGCAGCGGCCGATGAGGTCGGCGAGGCCGCTGATGAGCTTGTTCGTGTTGCCCGCACAGGCGTTCTGGTTGAAGTCCGAGCCCATGCTTCCCTTCATGGGGCCGCTGGTTCCGACCCACGTGGACGAGGCCGCCAGCTTGCACTTGCCAGTGGCAATGGCACCCCCGAGCATGAGGTTGCCCATCGAGTGCGTGACGATGATGGTGTCGGCGATGGTCTTGGCCGTGGCGGAGCTCGTGGGGCTCACCATCAGAGCCAGGCTGCACACGCGCTGCTGGAACGCGTCGCTGTACCATGCGTTGTTGACAGTGTCGACGGACATGTACTTGATCGACGAGCAGCACGGCGCGTGGCTCGCCACGTCCTTGCCGAAGTAGTCGAACTTGTCAACGAGGCCGGTGTCGTCCTTGCGGCCCAGGCCGTGGATGAACAGACACGGACGCTGCTTGCCCTTGCACCCGCACGAGGACGAGGCCAACGTCACCGAGGCTTCACTCTCCAGGCGGCGGGGCGACGTCGAGTTCGAGCTCACGCCACTGAGAAGGCTGGCAGTGGCACTGGTGATCGTGGCCGACTGCGGAGTCGCCGTGCAGACAGCGGCCTGAGTGTCAGTGATCTTGAGCTTGGAGATCTCCACAGTAGCCGACAAGTAGGTCACGTCGACATCAAGGTTTGAGCCGTAGATCGTGAAGCCAGGAGCCGACGGACGCGACGCGCAGATCACGTACGGCTCACCCAGAAGCGTGGTGCTGAAGAGCTTGTCGCTTGGGCACTTGATGGACTCGGTGCTCGACACCGCCGCGACAGGCGTCGCTGTGTTGAAGGCGTCGATCAACGCTGAGATCGGAGGGAGAATGGACGAGGTGGAGCACTCCACGGTCGCCGTGGCGTTACCAGCGCCCTGCGTGACCGAGTAGCTGACGCCATCCACGAGCTTGTACGTGGAGACCGTTCCATTGGTCACAACCTGGGTCTCACCGTTGTAGTAAACGGTGGAGGTTCCGTTGGCTGACTTGGAGACCACTGGTGTCGCGATGATGTTGAGGTCAGCGTTGCCCAACACAGTGGCGGACGAGCGCTTGATGTGGACTTGGAGCTTCAGTGACGGCAAGCTGGAAGCAGCCTGGGCATCTTGGGTGAGCGACAGGAGCAACAGGCCGGCAGCAACGACCGAGGCACGCTTGAGAATCGAGAGACTGGTGAGCATCGTAGCTTGAGTGGCACGAGGCAGATTGACAAATGAAAGCGAAGTCGTGGGTGCGACCGACTGCGGCTCTCGCGGTGAGGCACAGGAGCCAAGACATCGCAGTAGGGTGTGGCCAGGTGAGGTAGGCGCCATCTATGGTTATGCTACACGGTGGATACATCGTCATCACTTGAAGCTAAGCGAGGTGAGGCGAGTGAGCAAGCCACAGCTGGATATCGACTCCACGATCACTTCAAAGAATTCGTGAGCATGCAGCTCCAGCAAACAAAACATCAAGATCCGATGGCTGGTGATAGAGACGATTCCGTATGGAAACCGCAAACGTACAGTATTTCGACGTCACCAACCCATCGAGATGACGCAGTGCCACCGCCACCACTCTGGAACAGAATCGATCCGGCTCGAGCGATTGACCTGAGCTGTCACATTGGCCAAACTCTCGCTGCCTCAGCGAGTGCGAGAGCCACCGGATGGTTGTTCGAACGACTCGGTGGGTACGAGCGTTCAGGAGCCCTCATCCACTTCGCTTGCTCGGCCACCAAGGCAGGACGGATGTGTCTCGCATCCTGCAGAGCGTGACTCTTCACTTCAGACCGCACCACCGTACTGTATCCTCGGGTCGTCGTGATCATCTCCTGATCGTGATCATCGCCATCCCAAGGGACACCGAAGCGTCAAGGCTCGAACGTGCCAAAACTGCGCTTGTACTTCAACATATATACTACTTCGAACTATTAGTCGTATGCACACACTCCACCAAGTAACTACGCCTACAGTAGTAGATGCCATCTACAACAGACACTCGAACCACTTGACCGGCATCTTGGCCGAGTCGAAGAGCCCGTCGCCGTGGCGGAACGTCGTGTCCATGTGGTTGAGCTTGGTGACGTAGAACTTGCTGCTGTAGGTGTTGGCGAACTTGCTCTCGGGGATGCCAGCACGGCAGCTCTGGTACTCGACGATGCCGTCGTTCTGCGAGGACTTGTGCGGCACCACGGCACCAGCGAGGATGAACAGCGCCTGGTCCGTCGAAAACAGACCCGAGTTGCTGCTGCTGCACATGACAGCGGAGACACCGCTCGTGTAGGCCGCCTGGGCGGCAGTGTACTTGGCGTTCATGTCAGCGGTAGCATACGCACCACCCTGGTAGGCGAGCGATGCCGTGGACGGGTTGGCAGGGCAGCGACCGATCAAGTTGGCGAGGCCCGTCAGCAAGATGTTGGTCTTGCCGTTGCAGGCATCCTGGTTGAAGTCCGAGCCCATGCTTCCCTTCATGGGGCCACTAGTCCCAACCCACGTGGACGATGCATCCAGCTTGCACTTGCCAGTGGCAATGGCACCTGATCTGTCCTTAGCTCAGATCTGGCCACCTCGTAGTCAAAACCAAACTGCCTGTTGTAGACTTAGACGCACGAGAACCGCTCCTACGCTAAGCTGCTCACTACAGGGGCCGCCAGGCACTCCGGCCACGCGGCAGCGGT
>JAADXN010000436.1:0-23605 GCA_023337875.1 Pythium apleroticum | reverse complement strand
CACTTTGGCGCCTTCCGCGTTGCTGCGCTTGAGATTGTGGCGTGCGAGCGTCAACAGAGCGAGTCTGTTGGGCTCTTCAGCCACCGCTTCGTCTAGAAACTTGCTCAACGCACGGCGATGGAACTGGCAGAACGCGTCGTCGACGTACACGTACATTCTCGCCTGAAGGGCATTCGCGCCACGTGCACACAGCGCGTCTTGGTATCTCTCGAGTGCTGGAACGTACGGATAATCGACGGACGTTGTACCGACACTGACAGTGACCTGGATGTTGAGCGTGTTGGTCTCCGCGTGGTGCTGCAGCTTCCACGTCAGATTGGACTCTGAGGCGGTCAGTTCCGTCGTGGAGTGAGCTTTCACGAACGAATCTGGAGGCGTGATGCTGCGGTGTTGACGCATGGCTTTAGCAGCCAGGAATCCGTCACAAATTGTGCGATTCTGCGCCTCGTTCTGGTGCAAATGCCGTATCGCCGACGGTAAAATGTCCGCAACGACGACCGCGTTGGTGTGGCACGGAGTTCGTCGCAGAATCGCCATCTCGTCGATGTGTCTCGGTCGCACTTGTAGCGCCAGCAGCCACAGCGCGATGGAGATGTCGTCATTCGCACCGAGTCCCCTCAGATCTTCGCGATTCTGGGCCACGAAGCGCGCGAGATCTGTCGATAGGACGTAGAACGGGCCGCCTGCGAACGGCGGGAGCGTCGCCATGGGGTAGGCGCTCTCGGCGATGTGGTTCTTGTGGGCCGCGTCGCGCGTGGGGGGTACGCTGGTCCACACGTAACCTGCGTAGAACTTGGTTCGGGGCGTATTCTCCTCCATCAGCAGGCCCACGAGACCATCGACGCGCACGTACACGTCGTCGTCCGCCACCGCGACGTACTCCAGCGACGGCGCTTGTGGTGACACGGTGTCAGTGACCCAGCGCATGTAGCTGACGACCTTGTTGACCAGTGTGAAGTACGAGTCCATGCAGTCGAGTTCGCTGGTCAGCAGATCCCCGAAGACGCGCTTCTCCAATGCGATGGCTCGCTGCAACGCGACTCGTTCGCTTTCATTTCGATACGAAGAGAGATCGGAAGCACAGCCGAGAAACACGACGCGCACTGCGAATGGCTGGAGGCGTTCTCGCTGCGCCCACGTCTGGCGAATCGCCTGCCGCGCTGCGAAGTTGTGGACCACGTTGGTCTTCACGCCGACCACCACTGACGTCCCCGCAAACGATCTCTCGTTTTTTAAGCTGCCGCTGTCGCCAAGCTCTTGGCTGTGCGGAACCTGCGCCGCCCAGGCGATCAGCTCTTCCTCTTCGTCTTGCTGTTGTTGCGAGGCTGCTGACGGTCGGTGAGCAGCGTGAGCCAGCGGTGTCTCCACGACGTGTGTGGCTGCGGCAACGCTCACGCTGCAACAGCATCGCAGACACAAAGCCAAGCACGCGAAGATGGCGCGCACTATCGTTCCCATGGCATTGCGTGTCAGTTGGGGGAAGAAGAACCTGGAAAGATCGCGAGCGCGGCCTGTAACTGGATGGCAATTTACACGAGACGCACACGGATTGGATAGAAATCGAAAGGTTCCCTTTGCAACGTGATATGGAAGCTTCTATCACTTCCTGCCTTACAAGTACTCGACGCCCTGCGCGCGCCAGAAGTAGCCCAGGCGTTTGATGGTCGAGTGGTAGGAGTTTTCGATCTCGTAGATGTCGCCGCCCTTGGGGAGATGGTTCTTGATCAGGTACCGAACCACGCGGAGCTTGCCACAGCGGGCGGCCTCACGCAACGGCGAGTAGAGCCGCACGCCTGGAGCCATGCTGGCTTGTGGGAACTTCTTGTACAGGAACTCGACCATTTCCAGCTTGCCCTTGGAAGCCAGCGACGAGAGCGCCTCCTGCACTTGGTCGCTATCGTCGCTCTCCATCATGACCGGCCCTCCGTTCGGACTGAAGTACTTCTCCATCTCGCCGCTGATGAACTTGATAGCGTGGAAGTGGCCGCCGTAGCCCGCCGAGCTCAGAATGTGCGCGAGGTTGTAGCGCAGCTGCGGGTGCGTGTTGATCAGCCGCTCCAGCAGCTCGACTTTGCCATCGTGGGCCAGACTGTAGGCGATGTATCGTGGCTGAAGGTGCTTGAGCAGCTCGGGGTGGTCCTGCTCGAGGCGGTCGAACCAGTCGAAGATGCGGTGGACCGCATGCGCCGCCCACACGTCGAAGCGGTCGGCGCTCAAGTACGTGCAGCACTGCGGGTGGGTGGCCAGCAGCCACTCGGCGACTTCTGGCTGCCCGTACTTGACCGCACACTCGAAGAGGTCTTCTCCTTCGAGGGTGCCGTCGCAGCAGACTGCGGCGTACCACTTGATCAGATCCAAGTGGCCCGTGGCGATGGCGGCACGCATGACGTTGTCGTCGACACGGAGCTGCTCCGCCTCGGCGCAATCCGCCGACTGGCTCAATTCGCGGCAGTAGTACAGCACAGTGAGGTCGTTGCGGACGACGGCACGCTTGGGCAGCGTCCACTCGCCGAGAAGCCACGGGTCGTCGTTCTGGACGTCTCCGTCCGCTTGGTGTCGCTCCTCCCACGACTGGAAACGCGGCAAGAGCGCCTTGGTGGCGTACTCGACCACCCAATCGCCTGCACTGCCGCGTGTCGCGAAGCTGAACACGCCCGTGGCGTACTTTTCGCGCAACAGTTTCAATTCCTTAGGCGTCGGCTGGCGGCGCTCCGTCCAGCGCGTCAAACCCATGAGGAGATCGACTTCGTCGTAGTGGAGGCGGTAGTGATGCTGGCCCTCGCGCTGGGCTTTCAGCTCCTTAAGCGCCTCACGCGCGGCTGTGAACTCGTCCTTGTCTTCACACTGCATGATCAGCCACTTGAACGCGTCAAGGCGCTCTTCTGCCAACGTTGCAAACCGGAAAGACTCCTTCTCAGCTTCGACGGCTCGCTGGATCGTGCTGAACTGGACGCGCTTTTGCTTTGTCGTGTCCAGCGAGTTGATCGCAAACAGCCAGCCCGCGCTGCCGACCTCCGCAGCCCCGTCGTACGCGCGCGACAGCAGATCTTCGCGGTTGAGCGTCTTGACGATGAAGCGGACCGCCGCCATCTTGCCCTTGCGACCAGCCTGGAACATGAGCTCGCTGATGTGGTCCGTGCCGTCCACGGCGTCGTCGTTGAACAGCTTCCACTCCTCGCGGTAGAAGAGCCACTCGCTCGTTTTTCCGCCCAGCAGCAGACCATCGAGGCCTGCGGCACAGCGCACTTCGCTGCGGTTCTCAATGAGCCACTTGACCACTTCGTCGTGGGCGTTCTCAGCTGCACCCACCAGCGCCTGTGCCGTACACCCTTCTCGGCGGTTCTCATGCAAGAACTTGACGATCTCCAAGTGGCCGTTCGTCGCCGCACTGTCCATCGCCTTCGTGGTCGCCTGGAAGAGCCGCTTGTCATGGAGGAAGCGCACGCAGTCCAAGTGGCCGCTGGCTGCAGCACCGTCCATCGCCTCGGGGATGCCTTCGATCATACTGCGCGTGAACATGAACTCGAGCACATGCAGGTGGCCGTTGCTCGCCGCCACTTTGAAGGCGCGCGCACTGATGATGTCCTTGTGGTGCAAGTACAGCTCGTCGAAGAGCTCCAAGTGGCCGCGCTCAGCCGCCAGTTCCAGCGCCTCCACTGGCGCCTTCTCGAACGGGTGCTCGGAGATGTACAAGTGCAGCAGTCGCAGCAGCGTGGCGTCCTCCTGCTGGGTCGCCATCATAATGAGGTCCATGCGCTCCTTCTCATCCGGCACTCGTTCTTTGTTGAGGATGAGGCGCAGGAAGAGAAACCAGGAGTCTGAGTACAGGGCATCCATCAACGCATCCTTCGGCATGGGCTCCGGTCGGTGCGCGAGCCAGTAGTCGACGAACGCGCTGTCATTGCGCCGCACGGCGTGACTGAACACGTCTTTGTCGATCGTGATCGTGTAGCGTTCCGTGAGCCACCGCAGCAGCTCAACGTGCTGGATACCGTCCCAGGCATCCCCGTCCAACTTCTTGACTTGCGCGGGTGTAAAGTACTCGGCGAGCAGCTCCAGCACGCTCAAGTTGCCGGGCTTGAAGTATCGGACAGCCACCCTCCACAGCGCCTTGAGTTCGTGGCGCTTCAAGCGGTGCTCCAGCGTCGGGCAGTTGATGATCCACCGCAACACGTTGGCGTCGCCCTCTTCACACGCAACGTGGGCTGCGTATCCGTATCTGAGATCATAGCGGTTCGAGTGCTCGGGCTTCTGGCGGTAGGCGTCGATCATCTCCAAGGCGCGGACGCTGTGGCGCTTGGCCGCAGCACTCGGCAGATCGTTCCCGCTACCTCCATGCCGCTGCGTCTCGAGCTTGAGGTCATGCAGCAGACCCGGCAGGCCCTCTTGGAAGCTGACGATGTGGTGGAGGAGCGTCTCGTTCTCCAGCACGGCCTGAAATGGCGTGATGGGAGCGGCGATAGGGCTGGGCGGTCGCACTGGCGCGTCCGCAGCGACTGGCTGGCTGGTCTCCTTGGTCTCCGCATAGCGTAGCTCCTGGACGGCGCGAGGCGCGGCCACCTGCTTCTCCACGGCCTCGGAGCTGCACGTTTGGCCCATGGCTGGTGAATATCGTAAGGAGAGTGAGAGGACTGTGGCGCGAGCGAGGCAATTGCAGAATGGCAGTGGCAGACGTCCTTTCGCCACGGCTGGCGGTCCATCCGTGACAGTCGTCACACATTGCTCTGATCCGCTCTTCTGAGGGTCCGCTGTGTGAGTAATGACACCAGCTGACACGAGGGGCTCATATCTCTTGGGTGCAAGTGACTCACTACAGTACACTGTCCGTCAGCTGGCGGGTAACGCACCTACTGTGATGGAGTGCGTACTTTGTCGGTGTGTACCCATTTCGCACTGATGGCTTCATTCACTTTTACTATGACGGTCTCAGCTTACGTGGTTGTCCAGCAACACCTTCAGCTGCTCGGCCAGCAGTCCGCCTGAGTCCCCGCCAGCGGGTCCCACACGCTGACTACTAACCAGGTCCACGACGTCCGGATGCCACGAGAAGGCGTGAGCAAACGCCGTCGAGTTCACGACCGGAGCCTCACGTCGTAGTGCGTCATACAACGTTCCTGACGCGTGGACAGCCAGCACGTGGCTGGCGCACGCTCGCAGCGACGGGAACGCGCCGCAGTCGATGAACGCTCGCCGGCTGAAGAGCTGCGTCGCAGTCTCAGAGTGGCCGTAGTAGATGGGGACGGCACCAGCGAGGAACGCCGCCACGATCTTGTCGCTGACGCTCCCAGGCGAGCCCACGCTGTCTTCGAACGCGATCACGAATTTGTAGCCTGAGTACAAATCGATCTTCTCGTCCAGAAAGAATGCCGTCTCGTTCTTCGTCGGGTGTGAGTTCGTGGACTTTGGCATGGGGCGGTTGCCTGGACACGCGCCGACGGCATCGACCTGGTCCAGTCCGTTGAGCAGAGTGAAGAAGTACTGCCGATGAGGAAGATCACACTCGCGCTGTGCGTACTCGTCGATACAGAACTGGCGGTGGCGAGGCTCGGAGGGGGACGTCTTCCTGTCTCCAAAGGGTCGAAGCAACTGCGTTGGCGGATAGCGTTCGCTCGCGGCAAACGCAATGGACGCTGCTGGTAGGTACAGTTGATGGCTGTGGCTTGACTGGAGCGGCAGCCGGGGTGAGAGAACGATGACTCGCCTATCAACCCGCTCCAAGTGTCCCAGCATCACCATTCGGCTCGTTCGGCGGTACTTGTCCACGTACGCCTGCATGATTTCGTGTGGCTCGTTGCGACCGCCATTCGCGGATGTCGGTGCAAACACGACGATGTGCGGCGCACTGTGGGGCACCCAGGCTTCGCTGTCGGACTCGTCCATCACAAAGATCTCCGACCCGGGGTACGCATCACTCAGCAGGCACTCGATCACGACCATCGCGTAGCGTGCACTAGGGGCGATGGCCACCGTCAAGGTCGGTGCTGCGAACTCACTCCCAATATTGTGCTGCAGCAGCCGGAGGATCGGGCGCCGCGGGGGGTGGCGCTGTAGCAGCAATTCCAGGTTGGACACCAGCAGCTGCCTCAGCTGTTGGCAGAATCGTTTGGTCCGGGTGGCCGGGATGGCGAGCCTTGCGTGGACGAGCTTAGCCGCTTCTCCACAAAACGAGAAGAAGCTGGAAGAAAATGGCGTGAACTGGACGCGAACACCAGTGTTTGCAGTGGCCGTGGTAGCCTTTCGTACAGTGACGTCGAGCTGCACATAAACGGGATAATACTCCGCCTGCCGCAGGACTCGCGCGGGGATGTGCAGCGTGTCGAGCTGCGCCTTCAGTTCTGCATCGTCGTCGTCCTCATGGCCCCTGTCGCTCACGCGGGTGCTCTTGAGCCACGTTGGATAGTGAAACTCACTGCAGAAGCTGCGTTTGGCTTGGAGATTCGCGTGGATCTGGCGCATCGCGGCTGCCGTGATGTCAGCAAACGAGATCATTTCGTTTCGGCACAGGAAGTCGCGAAGGTTGCTGAACTGCAGGAGATGCGTAGGATGGATCTGCATGGCGAGCGTCCACAGTGCCACCGACACGTCGTCGAGCATGCCGACGCTGTTCGAGGAGCTGCTGCGCGCACCTCCCACGCCTCGAAACATGGCGCGGTGCTGGCCTAGGAACCGCGCGATGTCGGCGGAGAGGACGTAATGCGGTCCGTTCGCGAAGGCCGGGAGCTCGCTCATCGCGTACTGCTCGTACGGCAAGTAGTACTTGCTACTGGATGGGTCTCGGCGTGGCGTCATGGGGCGGTCAAACTGCACCGCCCAGACTTGGCCACCGTAGAAGCGAGAGGACGGGATCACGTCGAGCATCAGCAACTGCCTGAGGCGGTCGAGTCGCACGTAAACATCGTCATCTGCGACCATCACGAAGGCCTTGGTAGTCGAAGGATCCACGGCTGGGCTGAAAGTCGTCCATTCGAAGAACGCGAGCACCTTGTTGACCAGATCATCGTACGCGTCGCGACACGAACGCAGCTCGTCGATCAACAAGTCGCCGTGCTGAAGCCTCTCGCTGGCGATTTCGTCTTGAATGCGCTGTCGCTCGGTGCTATTGTACGCTGAAAAGTCTGGCTGGCAGCCCAGAAACACTAGGCGGATGTCCGCTGGCAGCTCACTGCCCCACGTCTCCCGGATGGCCCGGCGCGACGCGGCGCCGTGGATCACGCTGCTCTTGACGCCGATGGTGAGCTGGAAGGCCTTCGTCGGTTCGTCAGTCGACGGGAAATACCACGAGGAAGCAGAGGAAGCAGAGACGGCGGTAGTGGTGGTGGCTGGCAGGTCGGCGACACACTCCTGCGGCGTGTAGCTGCTGGAGGCGTTGCTGTGGCTGCTGCTGCAGGTGCTCACATGGTCGACTGCGGATGCTGCGCACGCTCCACGCAGCAGCCAGCTGATTGCGCATATTGCCAGTCGACCCAGAGGTGCCATGGCAATCTGGCGGTTGGATGCAGGACTGCGCTGTCAGTCAGTCGGCTTCGTGGCAACGGAGGGATACAAAATTCGAATGCCATTCTGCAAAGATCGAAGAAACTGACTTCGTCATTTGATTGGCTGAAAATAACTCTCAATCGTACTTGATTGGATATAAATGTACTCAAGGCATCTGGCGCCTTTCTAGCTCGTTGGAGTTCAACGTTGTTGGCGGCGACGACGACGACTGCGGACCGAAGACACCTGAGCGACGGCGGATCCTTCTCGGATCTCAATCGCAGCAGCAGTGGCGCTCAGCAAGTTCGTAGCTTGGGCAGTCGGCAGAACGACGATAAGCGGCAGCACAATCGAGGTCAGCAGCGCGTCAGCAGGCTGGTGCGGGCGGAGATCTGCTCCTGGTTGCGAGCGATGGCGAGTGGTGTTCGGAGAGCGAGCAGCGCGTTTCGAGCGGCGACGCGTTGACAGGTTGACGGGGACTCGTAGGCGTTTCACCGGAGTGCGCGCAGCGTGCGGGCCATCCACGGCCGCTTCGGGTGGTTCCGCACTCGTATCTCCCCGTAGTGAGTCACTCGACGCAGTCGCACATGTCGGGCGCATGATCCACATCGCCGCGCAGCCGACGGCAGTCCATGCAACGTCAGCGAGCAACCGCAGCATGACTTCGACCTGGAATGTTGCTGCGCTAAATGATAGAATGAAGAAGCGAAAGCGCGATCGGTCCCATAGAATCGGAGTGGCGACACACCCCTTTCTGGCGTCTTGTTTGCCAAGTAGATCAGACGAAGAGCCGACGACGCACGTACAGCAGCATGTAGGCTTGGCTCTGTTCCACACGCTCAGTTGCCACTGGCTCGACGCTGCTGTCGTCGCAGTGGAGCCACTGGGTTGGCTTGGAGTCCGCATTTCCATCCGCATTTGTTGCTGCGTCCGGCGACGCATGCACGTACGACGTGAAGTGGCCGCCATTCGCGGTGTCTCCGTGGTGGCAAACCACGGCCGCCAGGTCGTAGACTGCGTCACGCACAATGGTAGCTGGGGGCGTCATGGGGCTGTGGTGTCCGCTCGACCCGAGCTCTCCAACGATGGAACTCTTGAGGTTGTGAGGCTTCTTGTTGCTGGTGTTTGGCGTCGTCAGTGCTGGCGACGGCTCGTGGACGTCGCCACAGAACTCCCGCAAATCGAGGCCTCGGACGGGGAACGAAACGGCGTCTGTGATCTTGCGATGCTTGTGGAAGTCGAGCCGCTTGAGGTGCAACACCAGCAGATTCGGGAGCTTGTGGAGCACAAGTTGCTTGGTCGCATCGACGTATCGTGAGCAGCGCTTGCAGTAGATTTGATTCACGCCCTTGAGCCGCTCTTCCTTCGTGAATCGCTGCAACAGCGTCACAAGAGACAGCTCCTCGGCCTCCGGCTCTTCCACTGGTTCCTCTTTCTTGCCATTGCTGCTGCTTTTGCGTGTTGTCGCTGACGACGGAGACTCCAAAGACAATGAAATGTCCAGAAACGGATCGTACGTGGAGCTCGTAGTGTCACAGAAGACACAGGCCACGTCCGAGCGGAACACACCCGCAAAGTTCTGGTGAACCACGCAGTCGCAAAGCGAGTGGCCAGACGACGTGAAGCGTGGCGAAAGCAGCGACGCGGTCTCTGCCTGGGAGGCGACGCTGACTCGAGGTAACGTGTGCTTGTGGATGCCGTTGAGCAGCGTGACGAGGAACTCGTGGGCGTCTTGTTGGTGGGCGCCGATAAAGTCGCGCGCATGGGACCAGAACGACTCCATGAACGATTGAGGCACGACAGGCGACGTCAAGTGCCTCGCAGTGAGCGTCGCGCGTGGCGCTGGGAACAGTGTCTGCAGTAGAGACGACATCTCGCAGGCCATGCACGGGTCCGTCGCAGCCACGGGCGGCTGCAGGGCGTCGAGGCGCGTGTGGTGGCGCCGCTTCTGCTCGCAGATAGTCGTGTTGTGGCTGCGCAGCACAAAATACTCGTGTTGAAGCAGCGGGTTGTGAGCGAGCGCCTGGAGAACCGCGTTCATGTAGCACGTGTTCCCCATGTTGACGAGTCCGCGGCGAGCCGACGAGCGCAGGAGCCGCCGACGCAGCGCAGGCACGCGGGACCGACTGCTCGAATGAGAGCCAGACGACGAGGCGGCTGCGTTGCGGTGGTGGTGGTGGTGGTTATGCGACGGCGTCGCGTGCTCCGTGAGAGCGAGCAACGCCTGCGGGTACACGAAGTCCAGGCACCGCGCGCAGAAGAGCTTTTTCTTGCGCGGGAGCAGCGCTGAGCACACACAAACACAGCGTTAGAGGGTGGGAATCAGGGGCGTCGGGCACGCAGACAAACAGCGCGGCGTACCGAAGTGGTGGTTCGTGAGGATCGCGTGGGTCATGAAGCAGCTATGCGGGTCGTCGAGATGCTCGCGCTGGCCGCGGAAGTCGCACGACACGCACGCGACGCGCTCGCGTCTCAAGTCCAGTCGGCTTCCGTCGTCTCCATCGCCCACTGCGGTGAGCCACTGCGCGGCGTCGCCGTGGCGCGTCTTGCGCAGCGTCTCCCGGATGGCCTCCGCGAGCCTCGCGCCGCCAGTTCGCGTCATATGCACGCACGACGCGGTCGCCGGCAGGTCGTGGTCCAAGGCCTTGCGCTTGGCATGCGTGTGGAGAGCGAGATCGCTGGTCTCAATCGCCAACGACGGCGTCGTGGCTGTGGGGAGAACGCCGTGGATGCCGGCAGTGGTGGCGTCCATTTTGGCTTGGATTCGTCAGGTGAAGGAATCCGCTGGAATGAGGAGGGATCAGTGGGAATCCATTATCAACCAATCATCGTCCTTCACAGCTATATATGACCAATGTGAGTGGATTCTAAATTGAGCTGCTCATTGTGCTGACGCATGGCCATCCGAAATGGCTTCATAGTCTCCATGGCATTCACACAACGGGCTCAGGTCGCCACTCGCTCAACAGCGGCAGCAAGAACACGGCGGAGCTGCTGCTAAGGATAGAGCCATCGTTGTCCGCGTGAGCTCCGGCTTCAGACAGTGCTGGTGATCACACGCAGGCGGTGCGAATGACCGAGCGCGTGCTGCAGCTGCTCTCGCACGCCTCGGTGCTCGACGCGCTGCAGAGCG
This sequence comes from Pythium apleroticum, assembly GCA_023337875.1. Taxonomy (NCBI): domain Eukaryota; phylum Oomycota; class Peronosporomycetes; order Pythiales; family Pythiaceae; genus Pythium; species Pythium apleroticum. The sequence goes on along the minus strand of JAADXN010000436.1, from coordinate 12,996 downwards.
ATGACGTGCTGGAGACGCTCAACGACATCTCGCCGCTGTCGGACCACTACATCCCCACGCTCCAGTTCCTCATGCGCCCTGACAACCGTACGTGACAATGTAAAACAGCATCAGCAGTTGGCTTGTGGAGATTTGACTTATGGTTCGTCGTCGTCGGCAGTCGTGGCGCTGGTCTTCAGTCTGCTAGAAGAGCCGCCTAAGGATGCGAAGCGTGGTCGTCAAGCCACACATGAGGCGCAGGAGCCCACGTACGACGAGTACGCGATCGTATTCCGAGCGCACTGGGTGATGTGTTCCTCGGGCTTTTCGTCGCAGCTCATCTCGGCGCTATTGGCTTTGCAACCCCAGTCCCAGCAGCCAGACGCAACGAACGTTCCACACCAGGCGCTGTGCGAACGTCTCGTGTCCTACTACTCGCGCGACCCCATGAACCTCGAGGCGTTGGCGCGGTTCCTGAACCTCATCATGGACCAGTACTCTCCGGAGGTCCTGCTCACGTTCCTCGGTCCGACCTACGAGCTGCGCTTCATGCAGACCCTGCTCGTGCTTATCCACTACGAGCCCATTCGAGACGTGCTACTGCGGATCTACAACGAAGTCCCCGACACGTTTGCGTCGTTGCGTGGACTCATGACACAGATGCTCTGCCAGCTCGCTCCTGAACGCTGCTGCTGCGGGTACCTCGAGGACGACTTCGTCGCAAAGAGTGTGACAGAGGACCCGCAGCACGTGCAGTTCTCGCGGATGATCTTCACGTGCGACTTGCTAACTGATCTCATCCACGAGCACCGCCAAGGCAGTCTCGGGTACTATTTCATCCAGCAACTGAACCACAACGAAACGCACATTTCACAGTTGCTGGACGCCGCATTGCGCGACCTGGAGGCGCTGCCCACGCAAATGGCCAACGAGTCGTACGTGATCAAAGTGCTCAACTCGCTTTTGCAGCAGGCGCAGTGCGGCTGCGTGTCCAAGATCGCGTTTTCGGCGGCGTTTGCGCGGCAGATAGAGCTCACGGGGGAGCCGGCGGTGGACGACTCGCTGCTGAGTCCTCACGTCGATCTTCCGTTGCTCTGGAAGCGCTTCATCCTCCGACTGCCGGAGCTGCTCGGGTTCCTACATATCCCGCCGAAGCGTCGGTATCGCACATCCCACATCCAGATGATCTACTTGATGCTGCCCCTCCTCAATGTGTCTTGCTGCGCTGTCGACCGAGAGCTCATCAAGCACCAGACGATGGAGCAGTTGCTCGACCTGATCCTCCGGTTCCCGCAGGCCAACATCTTGCACTGTGCGATCTCCCGGCTCTACATTGTCGCGCTGGAAGACTCGCCGTTCATGTTTGGCAAGGAGCTGCCGGCCTTCCGCGCTGCGAACGACCCCCTTCGACTGCACATGCTGCTGAAAGGCTGCTTCGAGACCGTCATGCGTGTGTACGAGCAGCGAGACGGTGATTCGGCAGCTTCGCCTCTGCCGCCGCCTGCGTTTGTCGACATTGCGATCAGTTTTGATCAAGCCGTGACGAATGCCCACGCCCACTCGCCTCACCTTTTCAGCCGCTCGATCATGGAGCGGTGGCACGCCTTCCGCTCGCGCGTGCTGCTACCCACGCAGACGAAGTGGGAGGAGCAGCAGGGCCAACCAGCCCCGTCCAGCCCACACAAAGGCTTTCTCGACGGCGAGCTGTACGACGCGAGCGACGCTCCGATGGCATTACCCATTCCCGATAGAATCGCAGTCGCGCCTGCAGCACTTCAGCAGCCGTGTTCTGCGAAAAGCGACGGAGAAACTTCGACGCCTCTCCCAACCGTTGTCACTGCGGAGGAAATCCCGACGCCGTTATCGGCGCTGTACAATGAGGAAGAGAAGTCGATCATGCTGCATGTCGCCGGATCAACCGCACCGAACGGAGACACAGTCGCGGATCCAGTTGCTTCAGTGCTGCGTGTAGATCTCACGTCTTCCTAACTAAATGAAACACCAATCCCTTCTTCCATTTGCGTGAGCCGAATTGAAGTTTATTCCGCATCCACTTATGCTGCGTTTGACGTTTCCTTCTCTGTGTGGCCGTTCTCTTCAGGTTTTGATTCCTCGTCTTCGTGGGCTGCTTCCGGGACTTCCTCATCATCGAATGACGGTAGAAGAGCCCGCAGATACCGAGCCTGTTCCTCGCGCTTTTTGGAATCCACATCGCCACTGTCCGCTTGGGCTTCCGTTGCCAGCGACTCGAGTTGTTCGCGCAACACAGCAGCTACGACGTCGGTGTCGATGTTGCGCTCGTGGAACTTGATCATCACGTATGCTCGGATCTTGCGGGAGAACTGGCTCAGATGGGCAGCCAGAAGCGCCACGCGCTGCAGCACGAAGAGCCCAGCGTCGAGACGGCGCAGGTACAGCTCATCTTGGGTGTCTTTGTCGTCGTCTTCATCCTTATCCTCACGCACGGCAGCCATCTGCACTCTGTCGTTGTACTTGGCGAACAAGTCGACGAGGCGATCCAGCTTCTCCATCTCATTCTCAACGAACTTGGCGTGGAAGCGCGCCAAGACGTCGTTCTTGGCATCTTCTTGGAGCATCGAGCACAGCGACGCCAACAAGCTCGTGACATTCTCGACTTCTTTCGCTCGAAACTCCTTGTTCTTGGCCAGTTTCTTGCCCATGAACACCGGAAACACGGCCTTGAGCCCGCCAATCTCCACAAAGCGTTCGCAGTTGCGAGCGTGGTGCATGAGAGCATGATCCAGAACTGCCAGTGCGCCTGTGAACGCGTACTGCTTGCGGTCTTTCATGAACCGCAGCATGAGTTCAAGGCCCTCGAGGCGGCGGAACTGGTCCTGGCCTTCCTGCTCGAACAGCAAGCTGCACAGCGTGTTGAGCAGATTCTCCACGAGCTCCTCTTCCTCCTCTCCACTCGGATTGCTTTTGCGGTACGGCGCGAGAGCCTGCAGTAGCTGGTCCAGTCGACTGCCGTTCTGCTTGCCGCCGTCCTCCTTCGTGGTCTTGGCCAGGAACTGCTCCCTGTTGCGGCGGTCGCTCTGTACCAGGATGGACAGCACCTCGCTGGCGTACAGTTTGTTGGTCGAGAACGCGCGCTTGGGCGACAGCACGCGCAGCAGAACCGAGAACACGCGCGTGGTCGCGCCCAGCGTCACGGCAGCGGCCGGCTCGACGTCCACGATGTTCTCGACGGTCTGCAGCGCGTGGTACACGCCTTCCGCACTCGGGTCTTCTTCGTCCACGTTCTCCTGCGCCGCCTTGCTGTTGCTGGTCTTGTTGGCGTCACCATCCAGATCGTCGAGCGTCTTGACCAGCAGCGGCAGGAAGTCCTGGCTCACTAGGTGCTGCACGAGCGCCGTCGTCGGGGCAAACGCGCTCGGGTCTTCATCCACGTCCGTGAGATCCGCCAGCAGATTGATCACGTCCAGCCGCACGTCCAGGTTCTCGTGCGCCAGCAGCCCCAGCAGCGATGCCACGACCTGCAGCTCCACCAAGTGCGGGTACAGCGCCGGCTGCGCAGCCACGGCCTTCCACTTGGACAGCTCTTCGTCCAACTGGATCTCCGACTCCATGAACTTGGCCGGCTCGTCACTGTACTTGCTGCGCATGAGCGCGTTCTTGCGGATCACCTTGTCCAGCGCATGCGCCATCGTCTTGAGCGACCGCGCGTCCAGGTCTTCCACGCCGTTGGCGTCGGCCTGCGCCAGCAAATGCGCGATTTTCTCGCGCGACAGCGTCGCATCGGCGTCGCGACGGCGCTTGTTTCGCGCCGTGTGATCAGCAGAGGCCTCCGCGCTGCGTTTGAACGCGCGCCCAGCGTCGGAAGATGCCTCGGCCTCCGCCAAGACGCGCTCGAAGTGGTCGTCCATTTTGCCCGCCGCCGAGATCTCCCTGATCCAGTTCTTGGGATAACGGGAATGGTGATGGAATAAGGGGATTCCCGTTAAACCGAAACCTGTGTTATCAACTATTATACAATACAGGTGAAACGGTTTCCCGTTTTCACCAAATGAGGCCGTTTCATTGGCCAGAATTTCACCCAATAGCATTGCGTGCATCAGTGAACGATCTTCAAGAGGCGTGAACATTCCTCATCACGAGCTCGAAAATGCACCACGTTGCCTCTGCTCCTGTAGAGCAGCTAGCAGCGCGCCCATACGGCCGTCGCCTGCTAAGCTCATTGAGAAAGTTGCATCGCCCCAGCCACTCGACCATCGACTGACCATGGCGCTGCCCTCGCCCGCACGCAACGCGCCGTACGCCACCAGTGGGGTGGTGAACGCCTTCTCCGACCACCAAGACGAGCTGATCAAGCCAACAGCCAAGCCTCCGCAATTACAGAAGCAGGGCTCCAAGCTCGGTCGCTTCCTGTCACACGTCCACGAGCGCCTCGTCATGCGCATGGTGTGCTGCGCGCCTGCGTCGGTCGTTCTGGAGGTTGAGTTCGAGGACGACGACTTCTGTCGACCAGAGAACACGGAGATCAACAAGATCGGCACGAGTCTGCTGCTGAAGAAGCAGAAGTCTCAAAAATCTGCATCTGTCGTGCCCGTACTCAAGCACACCAAGCGCGAGTCCGACCGCGACATCCCGACCAACGAAGAACTCGAGAAGCTCCCCATCGACCTCTCGTTTGTGCTCAACGACACTGAAGACGACGTGAACTACTCACGCAATGCTCCGCACTCTCCTGTTCCACCTGCCACGCCACGTCACGCTGCACTCATGCAGCGCGAGAAGCAGCTTTCAGCTCTTCGCTTGCAGCAATCTGCCCGCTTGATCCAACGTCGCTGGCGCCAGTTCGCCACCGACGACGCCTCTGCTACTGATGTTGAAGACGATGGTGAGAAGACCGACTTAGAGACTGACACCGAACAATCCAACGACAACTCCCGCTCCACCAAGACCCGCCGTCGCCGCATCCGCAAGCACCGCGGTCGCAAGAAGAAGCGCAACAACTAGACGCACCGTCCGTTCAAGCAGTCCAAAGCCGTGTGTAGAACTATTGTCCGCGAGGAGGGAAGCGTTTGCGATCCGCTGGTCACTCATGTGACTCGCGTTGAGCGCAATGTCCCTAATCCGGTGCACACAGACACAACACTTTTGAACTGCAGACGATCAAGCGCTTCTGATTCGACTTCTTCGCGACAACGCTGCTGATTGAAGAGATCGAGCCCAAGAAACTTCGAGAACAACAGGACAAATCATCACGCGATGTCCACTCGCAGCTCCTCATCACGAGCTATGTGAGTGTCTTCCTGGCCTCGGTCCCCATCACGACCGAAAAGTCTTCGAAGTCTTCTGGGCTCTCTTTTCTTGCTGTACTTCGCGCGAGCGTCTCCAGAACAACGCATTAGTAGTAGTAGTTTAGCCGTAGGATTCTGTATGTCCCCTCTCAGAGCCACTTATCTTCTATCGGAATACACATGCGTTCATTCCTCCATTCATTCTGAAGTTTTGCGTTCCTCAGATGGCTGACGGCGGCGGCCTAGATTGCTGCTTCCGTAACGTCGTGAGTTCTCCACTGACGCGTCGATGGAACGATGAAGCCGACGCAGTTCACTTTTCAACGTCTCCACATCGTTTTCAAGCTGCGAGGAAAACACGGACGCCGCCGATATGGACATTGACGCCACAGACGACATCAGCGACTCGCGCAGCGTGCTGTCCCACGCTTGTCCTTGCCCATTCAGTCGGGGCGCTGTCGCATTTGTCCCACGGCGCTCGTTTTCTTTGTTGTCTTCTTCCCTCTCGGGCTGTTCAAGTGGTTCGCCCCGCTGCCTCTCCGCCAGCACGGGAGATCGACTTCGAGCCTTGTAGTACGCCACTTCGCTCCTCAGACGGTCGTTTTCGGCTTGTTCATCGCGCAATTGGCTCACAGTTGACGCTAGTTCGGCCTGCGCATGCACAGACAGCATCTCAAAGCGCGGCATTTCGCTGTCAATCACGACCTGCAGCTCGTGCTTTTCGCTCTGCGTCGTCTGTAGTTGGCATCGTAGCCGCGCGTTTTCCTCGGTAAGCACATCGATCTGAGCATCTAGTTTGAAGAATTCGTGGCCTGCGCCCAGTCTCATTTCAGCGCCAGTGTGCTGCCATGTGTCCTCACTGGCCACGTCTCGGTCTCTTTGTTGCACCGTGAGGCTCTCCTGCATCGTCTCGACTTCCTCTTTCAACGACTTGGCGAGCGCACGCAGTGCTACGATCTCATCTGCTTGGCGCTGATGGTCTACCATAACGCGCTCCAGCTTTTCGCGCAGTCGCTCGCACTCGGCTGCGTAATTCAGTACTCCACCACTCCGTTCATTAGAGGCCACGGAGGCATGGAAGGCGCGCCTGACCGCGTCATGGACGAGACTCGTGGCATCAACGTTAGCCTTCGTCGTGTTGTTGATCCTCTTTCTTACCGGCACCGCAGTGGTCAATCCATCTTCATTACGAGCAGTGCCAGGCTTCTTCTTCGTAGGTGCGACTGGTAGTCGCGTCGCCTTTGCCACAGGAGCGACGGCTGATGCGGCCTTCTTCGGCGTTTGATTCTTCGCGATGGACACTGATCTGGTCGGCTTGCTGGCTGCGGCTGTGCGTGGTGCTTGCGCTTCTGTCAGCAGCCATAGTGAGGAGCCAGGTAGCGGCGCTGGCGTCTTCTTCGCAGACGGCCTGCGTCTTGAGCTCTTCGTGGTGGTGGCCATGGTTGTGCGCGCAAAAAGATCGAAAGGACAGCGTCGTTTCTTGTTTACGGACGAGATTTTCAAATATGGATATACCCGTATCTTATCAATTGAAAATAGCGCGGATGGATCAAGTGCGATGCACACCATGAGCTGCGTAGAGCAGCAGCATGGGCGTCTCGTGGACCACAAGCTCGTGGTGAAGAGCTGGAACGCAGGTCAGCAGCACGGCCCCCAACGAGAATGCGTCCCGCCGCATGGAGTGGGAAGGAACGGCGAGAGGGTCGAGGCCGACGCTCGCGTCATGCAGTGGCTGCGCGGCGAGCCGGTCGATCAGCGTGAAGAAGACTCAGAGGTGACGAGAAGCGAGGTGTTGCCTTATGAGGAATCAGTCGTCGACGCCGAGGATCAAAGAGACGGAAGCAGTGACCAAGAAGGAGAAGAAGAGGAAGCGCTTCCGAGGACTGTCGGACAGATCAAACACGCGTATCGGACTCGCGCACGAAAAGAAGAGACCGCGAAAGAGCGTCGAGCGTTTGACGCCGCGCGCAAGCAAAAAGAACGTCTGAAACAGTATCAGTTTCAAGCGAAGGGCATTGTCAAGGCATCCGATGTACGTGCGCCAGTTCTGCAGACACAGGAGACGATTGTGCAACCACTGTCACCTCCATCAACTGACGCAACGGAGGACGAAGCTGAGGACCCGAACGAGTTCCGACTCGACGCGAGTGCGCTCGTTGCGCACCCTGCGTACCGCGACAGCATGCTGCGCGTGATCCGCCGGCACTTGAGCTCCGGTCGCAACGCGCTGCTCAGCGTGGGACTGTCGTCGGCGGATCACTCGGAGGAGCTCTCCCGTGTTAAGTTCGCGCTGCAGCAACTCTGCTCCGAGAGCTTGCTGTTCTGTGTGCGCGACCAGAACGTTCTCGCCAATGTCGACCACCACCGCGGAATCGTCACCTTGGAGCTGCTCACAAGGCAGCCATCATCTAACATGGCTACAATCCACTAAGTGCGTATGAACTTACACGTACTTAACACACTCTGGTAATTAGTGAGCGCCGGCCCTTGACTCTGAGCCTCCAGCATTTGATAATCCCCTCACTCAAGATGAACAGCGGGGGCAGTGACTTGCTGGGTGTGGCGCTGGTCGTGGACGACATCCACAAGGGATGCAACCTCGCGTTCCGGTACCCGGCGCCACCGGCGTCGCTGGACCACGTCTCCAGCTTCCACAAGCTCAGCGCGCCGCTGCTCGCCAAGCTCTTCCGGCCCAAGAACGCGCTCTGCAACGCCAGCTTCGAGCTCGTGATCGACGACCTGCGCTTCATCAGCCACCCCGTGCTCGTGCCGCGACACTCCAGCGCATCCTCGAATAGTGCTGTGATCGGAACTGCGGCTGGGGCTGGAACTGCGGCCTCGGCAGCACCAACTGCAGGCGCTTCATCAGCCAACGCTGCCGCGAACGGATCCAAAGAGCCGGCGACTGCCCCTGCGCCAGCCAGTGGCAATGGCGGACAGCAACAACTACAGACGCCGCGCGAGAACGACACAACGATGTTCAACGTCATCTTCGTGCTGGATGAACACCGCCAGCAGCCTTTCCAGCAGCGCCAGCAGCAGTACTCGGCGGATGCGACAACGGAGGGTGGAGGCGACGACGACAGCACCAGCTCAGCTGACGACGCGCCATTCAAGACTAACGACGTGGCCGAAGAGGACGAGCACGCGCGTGAGCATCGCTACAAGCAGCGCATCGCCGCGTTCCGCACGATCGCAGCACAGCTCGCGAAAGGGCTTCTCCACGAGGAGCTCCGAGCCGGATTCGTCACGAGCGAAGTCCGAGAGCTGCTCCACACGCGGGACGAACTGCTGCAGAACGAGCGACTTTTGCTTGCATCAAGTGGTAGCGGATCCGGAGGAAACAACAACGCTAGCACAAGCGGTGCGGGCGGTGGAGGCAGTGGGGCCGTTGGCGGCAGCGGAGGCTCAAACGCCAAAGACAACAGCGAGACGACGAGCCAGAGCGTGTTGGAGGTGGACCCACAGACGCTGATCGACGTCTCGCTCGGTAAAAGCGTGCTCGCAAACGACCTGAAGAGCGTCTTCCACGGCTTGGAAGAGAGTGGGACGGCGCACGTCGTCATCAACCGCTGGGTGAAGTTGTCGCTCACTCTCACAGACGCGGTGTCACTCAAGATGCAGAGCTTGCGCCCGTACCAAACGCTGCTACTACTGACAGACGAAGACGTCGCGCTCAGTGCGCTGCCGCCTGACCACTCGTACCAGCTGCGTGTGATGATTGCTGCCGCGAACCCGCTCAAGAGCTTCCAGGACCTCGCACTGGAGACTTCGATTCCGATCCACCAGCTCTTCCGACTCGCGGCGCATCTTGTGTACTGGGGCTATGGACGAGTCATCGACACGATCACTATGAACAACTACTATCAAGTGCATCCGAAGAAGTCGCTGCGGTCGACGTCGGCGCTTGCGCTCGAGTTCAAGCGCAAGTTCCCGCCGTACGAGCTGTGTGAAGTGCTTTCCACCTTCAACGGCGCTCGACGACTTGGCGACTCGGTCAAGGGGCTCGTCGGCTCCAAGAAGATCGAGTATATCCACATGCTCGTACGTGTGCGCTCCCAGATTTCATCATGCTCGCCAAGTGCTAACCGCGTTGTTCTCTTTTCCTTTTAGATTTGGCTGCTGCAGCGTGACTTCATCATCCAGCTCCATCGCTACGTCTACTTCATGGTCCCATCTGACCACGAGACCATCGTGGAGCAAGACCCGACAGGAGAAAACCACTCGTTCGCCATGAATCGCCAGTTTCGGAGTGACACACGCGAGAGTCGGTCGTTCAGCCAGATCTCCGCACAGAGTGACTATGACGATAAGCCAGTCGCAGCGCCCGCGGCTTCGTCGATTCTCCCCGTGACGACCAACAGCGAAGGTGTGTCGGACCGCGAACGCGCGTATTTGGACCGCATCGCGTCGTCCAACCCTGTGTTTACGCTGTTCAAACGGCTCTGTCCCTACTTCCACGGTCAGTACCATCTCGAAGAGATCATGTGGCGCGAGAACGTGTCACGAAGCGAGCTGCGTGCCGTGCTAGCCACCTACCAGGGGATCATCGTGTGTTCGTTGCACGAATAACTTTAATATTAAGCCGACTTCTTCACTTGCCCCCGTCTCCACCTTCTCTACTGCGGGCTTCGCCGCACCTTCTCGACGGTCTCCATGATTGTGTTCTCAAAAGCCTTGCTCTCTAGCAAAATCCCACTTACGTGGCCAGTCTTGAGGTGGCGAAACTGGGCCGGCGGCCATTTCGATGCGAGTTTCGTCCACTCGGGGTTTGTCGATCCAATGTACTCGTCCTCTGTGCCCACGACGAACACCACTGCGTCCGAGCGCCGCGGTGGATTGAAATTGTCGATGTCTGTGATGGAAAGAAACATGCGCATGCGCTTCTTGGCCTGTTGCACGGGGTCTTCGTCCTCAAAAGTGGCCTCTTGGGGCGACGCAGCCGTCACAGCTTGACCTTGGAGCATGCCGTCGAGCATCTGCAGCTCGTGTTGCTTGTAGAGAGATGACCAGTTACACGATGCGGCGAGCAGGCCTTCCGTGAACACTGGGACGGCTGAAGGAGGAGCGAACCATGCTGTGGCGCCCACGTCGCCTGGATACACTGAGGCCACCATGGCGGCGTGGAGGCCTCCCATGCTGCTGCCGGCGACGACGAAGTGGTTATATCCATGATGCTGCTGGAAGTGCGCGAGCAGTGACTTCGCCTCTTCTATCGTAGCTTGGCCCAGGATAGGAAGGTCGGATACCCTACGGATTCCAAGAGTTGAGTTGCAAAGACATCACGGATACTGGGACCAAAATCGAGACCTACCGACGCAGTTTGGAGCCCTTCTGGTCCTCGGGGCGACGTCGGCCGTAGAACGGTCCTTCGAGGATCTGCCGGATGCCAACAAGGAAAGATACGTTAGATATCACGTCCCCAGTTCCTATCCAACGTGCAGTCCTCACAAGAGTCGCCACGCCACGTTTGGCGAGTGGGATGCCGATGCTCGTGCGCCGGTGGACGAAGCCGTGTTCGCCAGTGCCTGGTAGCAAAACTGCAGAAACAGATACGCATCACACGTGAGCCAATGTTGCATCACTCAATCGCGGCAGTAGATGCTTCCTTACGGACGAGGGTCTTGTTGGGCGTTCCGTCGGCGTTCACGGGCCATTCGGTCGGCGCCACGAGCTCACAGAAGGCGTCGAGGCTCTCTTCGGGCAGAAACTGCTTCGCGTTCGGAAGCGTGCTCTTGAAACTTCCTTCCTGGATGCGCACGCGTGTCTTTGCGGTCAGCCGCGCGGGGGACCACGTGATGTCTTGAGGGGTGAGCGGACTGACTTCGCTCATGCGGTGGCTCTGGAGCACCTCGCGCAGGCGCTTGGGCGTGTTGAGGTCGCCCCAGCCGTCGCAGAAGAAGCCGTGCGGGAACAGCAGCGGGTTCTGCGTCACGCGCGCCGTCACGCGGTCCAGATAGCGGTGGTGCGCGGCCGTCATGCGGTCGAGCAGACGACTGGGCGAGCGCAGGAGCAGCCCAATGATCCCCCACGGGTGGACGACGGGCAGCTCCCAGTCGGCGAGCCGCACAGGCGCTGGCAGCGACAGCGACGGCGGGGGCAGGCGCAGCTTGAGCGCGAGCCGCGCGAGGCTCTGGCGCGCAGACAGCATGAGGGGGTCAGCGACGGAAGCCTGCGGTGGTCGACGCCTGTCGTTGAGTGAGTTGGTCGGATGATGGGACGTCAGCGGAAGGACTGACCAGAACAGGCGCAGGCAGGCGGTCGGCCACAGAGAAACCCAGCAGCTACGCAGCTGTGATTGGCTGAAAACGGGCAACTTCAACCCTAGTGTGCAGACCAGTTGACACAACAACCTCCAGGGGATAAGATGTCGCCTATCGGTTTGTAACAACTCACGTCGCAGATGGTGGTGGACTTTCTCACAAGATCCACGTGCGGCAAAGTTGAATTTGAACACTTGTGCCTCTTTGCATGTTATCGCTTCTGATGGTTGATGAATCGCAGCGAAAGAAGAGCGAGCATCCGCACGACGGCCAATGGCACCAGAAGCATGGACACGTTGTGCGCGATGTCGTCGTAGCGAATCTCGAAGACGGCGTCCAAGTACTGCTGGACGGTCATCGGTGGGCTGTTGGGCACATTGGACAAGACTTGGCATCCAACCTGGCCCGGCTCGCTGCAGTCGCCGAGCAGAAACGCGGACAGGAGCGCGAACGTGTAGCGGGGTGGTGAGATGGCGTAGAGCCACCGGTAGCCCTGGGGGATGGCCGAGGCTGGCGGTGCGAAGCCAATGAAGAGCACGAACACAGAGCTGAACAGCATGCCCACGAGCGTCGCGACCTCAACGCTGGGCAGCGCGAACGCCAGGAATTGGCCGATGTATGTCATCACGAGTACGTGCAACGACGTGTAGAGCCAGAAGCCCAGCAGTCGGTCCAGACCCGTGAAGCCAGCCATCGGGTAGAAGATGATCGAGTACAAAGCGACCGAGAACAGCACGTACGGGATCTCGGCGACCGTGAAGCCCACGAAGTACCAGAACGAGCTGTAGGTCTGTGATGCGCGCTCACGGTAGAAACTGGCTCGGGCTTCCGACGCGAACGGGATCGATGAATTCTGCGCGACGATGCCGAGGAAGCTCGTGGTCATGAACACCATACCAAGGCCGCCGTTGATGCCTTGGTACGACTCGAACTTGGAGTCGAAAAACACAGAGCCGAAGAACACGCCCAAGAAAATGTTGACGGCGATACGTGACCAGTTGTAGGCCGGCGTGCGCCAGTACATGCGCATGAAGCGCTGCAGCAGGAACTTGGCCTGCGTGAGCTCAGTGGCCGCACGCTTGGTGTGAAACGAAAGAGTGGATGAGTCGGGCGACAAGATCACAGTGCTCTCACGGGTCAGATCCTGGTCCAGCTCAGTGTATCGCTCACTGTTTTTGAATGCTGCAGCGAAATCTGTTGTCGTTCTCGCCTGGTCGCCACTCTCCACGCCGGCGCCAATCACGTCCAGCATCCACGTCGCCGGATTGTAGCCTTCCTCGATCTTCGGGACGCCAGGGAGCGCTTCGAAGTAGCTGGTCAGGTTGGTCGCTTTGTAGCCAAGATCTCCGAAGTACACCGTGTCACCACCACGCTTGAGCAGCAGCAAGCTGTCGAAGAGCATGAAGACCTCGGTGGACGGCTGGTGGATCGTGCAGAGCACCGTGCGACCAGTGTCTGCGACCTTGCGCACGCCGTCCATGATCGCCTTG
>JAADXN010000435.1:0-23609 GCA_023337875.1 Pythium apleroticum | reverse complement strand
TGGTCTCATCTCACTCAAACATGCAAACAAACAAAAAAGCCTCGAACATCCCACACTAATCAAATAAAAAAGCACTTTTGTCTGGACCTGTGAGATCATATATCCTGCAGATTGCTATCCCAGCCAACGCGAAGCCCTAGTCATTGCTCATGCGTGTCTTCTTCCCGGTCGACTACTGTACTCGTGATCGCTGCAGTGGCGAGCGCAAGTTCGTACAGCTGGCACGCAGTTCATGTTGAAGTTGCTGACACACGTCACAGATTTGGGCCACAAAAAATCGTCAGCCCAGCTCCACGTTTATTTGCTTACGTTAGATCACTTGCACTCGCAGCTACGCTATCGCAATGGATTACAGCACTCTTTGGCGTCACCAGACGCCAGAGGCGGTTGAATTTTGGATGCAGCAGCTCCACCAGCATCGGCAGAGTCTCACCTAGATCTGCCCGTTGGAGAACCATTATGAATGAATCCAAGGGCGGACAAGGGCACGCGAAGGCTGGACGGTGCATCCAGTAGTAGGGTTGCACGGGTATGAACTTAAACTAATTGTTATCGGGAAAAACTGGTCACACCGCCCAGTGTACGCCTTCGTTACCGGCTGCGTCGTCCAGCAAGTTCCGGAGAATTGGAATTTCGCTGGGTTCCCATCACCTAATATTTTCTCATGTCGCACAATTCAAGTCACTCAAAATGCAAGTTGAAGCGTTCTCCACCTTGAAGTTGGAAGCAGCATGAGTTTAGGAAGCCAACAACCGTACTGTATCAGGCTCCTCCAGTGGGCTTGCTGCCCGCTCCTCCAGTGGGCTTGCTGCCCACTGGAGGACTGGAGGAGCCTGATACAGTACGGTTGTTGGCTTCCTAAACTCATGCTGCTTCCGACTTCAGCCTGAAGCACCAGCAGCGCTGATCTTCAACTTGGCGAGACGCTGAGGCGTCCGCTCCCATCAACCCTCCTGGACTTTGATGTTAAAAGCCGAAATCGCTGCTGGGGGGGGAATTCAGCCAGTTCGACAGAGTCGGTCATCCATCCTGCCTGTCCAGCATGGCCATTGCTGGTGTTCTCTCAAGCCGTGCACTGGAGACAACCAGACTCCAATCGCTTCGCCCGTGCTGGCCGACGTCTTCAAATCAAGCGACTCCCGCATACCCATTCGGTAACTTGCTTGCCTCCAGCCACTCTGCAGCACCGCCGACCGACGCGAACCCAAGCCTTCCCACTGACCAACAACCCACATGCTGCGTTAGGGTCAACTCATCGTCGCTCCACGGACGCGCATACCGATGCGTCAACTGCTGCTCGACCGACAAGCCAGGATGCAAGTGCGCTAGCTGCCAGACGCGCGCCTTTTCCGTCAAGTCGCAGGCCAGCTACGAGATCCCGAAGACCCAGACCGCCGTGGTCTTGGAGAAGAACAGTGCGCCGCTCCAAGTCCGCAAGGACTGGCCCGTCACACAGCCAGAAGACCTCGCGCCAGGACAAGTTCTCGTGCGACTCGCCTTTAGCGGCGTCTGCCACACCGACCTCCACGTCTGGCTCGGCGATTGGCCGGTTGACATCAAGCTGCCGCTCGTCGGAGGACACGAAGGCGCCGGCTACGTCGCGGCCATCGGTCCCAACACCACGACCAAGCTCAAGGTGGGCGACCCCGTGGGTGTCAAGTGGCTCGCCAAATCGTGTCTCGGCTGCGAGGATTGCCGGAAAGGCCACGAGCCCACGTGCGAGGAGGCCGAGTTCCATGGTTTCACGGCGGACGGCTCGTTCCAGCAGTGGTGTGTGTCGTTTGCGGACCACGTTACGCCCATCCCGAAGGAGCTGCCCCTCGACTCGGCTGCCCCCATCCTGTGTGCCGGAGTGACCGTGTACAAGGCGTTGAAGGAGTTTGGTGGCAACCCAGGCGACTTCGTCGTCATCCCAGGCGCCGGCGGAGGTCTCGGACACTTGGCCTGCCAGTACGCACGCATCATGGGATACCGCGTCATTGCGATCGACTCGGGCGAAACCAAGCGCAAGCTGATCAACAGCTACGGCGTGACCGATTTCATCGACTTCAAGGACGGCGACGTCGTGGACAAGGTGAAGGCTGCGACGGGCGGCCGCGGAGCGCACGCGACGGTGGTCGTGGCGACGGGCGGCGATGCGTACAGTCAGGCGCTCGACTTCCTGCGTCCGTATGGCTCACTCATTATGGTGGCGGCTCCCAAGAATGTTGTGATGCCGGTCGACGTGTTCCGTTCCATTGGTTTGGGCCACCGCATCATTGGCTCGTACATTGGAAGTCGCCAGGACGCCGTGGAGGCGTTAAAGATTGCAGCATTTGGAGACGTCCAGGTCGAACGCGAAATTGGCAAGCTGGAGGACGTGGAGAGCATCTTCAGGCGTATGGCTGATGGTACTTTGGTTGGTCGCGTCGTGGTGGACCTTTCTTAGGGCCGTCGTCAATCCAACACGTGCGCGTCAAAATCACGGCAGCTTTCGTAACTCTCGCTAAAGCTATTGACATGTGCTTGGAAAATACAATCTTCTGTCCTGCCGAGCCGAAGTAAAAGTCGTCGATTCTGGACAGGTCGTCATGCAGGTCGCCCTGGATGATCTTAAGGAAGATGCTTGGTGGGATGTAGCTGAGTTCGTGGAGTACATGAAGCCAGCGCGGACCAGATCATCAGGACCATTACTGTAACTGAGACCGTCGGCTTCTCTGTGTGAAGCCATCGTCACTTAGCTGGCGGATTGAGGAATGCGCGTGTTCCGTGGCGACTCTCCGTCCGCGCGAAATTCCAGCGCGTCTACACGAGTGACGGTTGCAATCAGCAACGGAATCTACCACAACACGGTGAGATCTCACGCGCAAAACGCATCAGTGTACTTGGCAGCCACACTTCGTCGTGCGGCACATCTACTCGAGTCTCTTCTCGAAGAGGCCCTTGATGAACAGCGGGTCTTCGTGGTGCGCCTCGTCCTTGTAGTGCGAGTACCCGAGCGCCTCGTAGAAGCGGTGAGCCTTCTCCATAACATACCCGCTCGACAGGCTCACCCGTGTGAAGCCATTGAGTTTCGCCCACTGCTCCAGCGTCTCCACGAGCATGCGCCCGACACCGTAGCGTTGGTACTCAGGCTTGACAGACATGCGGCGTAGCCTGCCTTCGCCCTGCGACTTGTACTCGAGCCCAACGATGCCGATAACCTCCTCTTCTCCGGTGTCCTTCTCCACAATCGCGACCCAGAAGTGGCCGCCGGGCGTCAAGTAGACGCCTTCGATGTTGGCCATGTCGTCCGTGAGACTGTGGTCGAGGTAGGCCTGCCAGAAAGTTCGCGACTGACCAGGCACGTCCGCGTAGCTCATCAGTCCGGGCACGTAGATGTCGATCACAGCCTGGTGGTCGGCCGGCTCGTACGACCGGATGCGGATCCGCTTGCTCACGTTGTCGACGTCTGTCATATGGGCTTGAGCTGTGGTGTTCAGGAGGAAGCACTTTGGATAATGAAGACCTTGATGCGTCACCCACCGACTCGCGACACTGCTCATCTACCGTATCCGATATCGCACATCCTCTCCTTTGCCGCCACCACTTCACCGCCTCTTCCACAAGCACATTCTCCTGGTGGATCTTCATCAATTGCTGACGTGTCAGCATTGCGTAACGTACAATCATCCATCGATTACTTAGTATGCCATCATTCCCAACTGCGAGTGTTGGGATAGAAGGCGCACACGCGCGGCAGGCTCTCGGCGTCGAAAGTCAGCACAAACGTCACGGAGTGGCGAGCATCCGCGAGCCTACGTCAAAGGCACCCACGCGTTAGATTAGCCGTGGAGGCACTGTAGAATAACTCCAGCCCAACTTACCCGAGTCCTGCGGAAGAAGCGGTCCCGCACACGGGATGAGCACGCGCGGGCGCGCGGCGGCTCACTTGGATCAGACAGCGAAGCCCGTTAGCAGCTCCACCAAGAGCTCGACCGGGCGTGGTCCAGGAACAACTCCATACTTGACTAGCATTCAGGTTAAAAATGGCCCGGCAGTCGCCTCATTTCATCTGAGTGCCTGCGTTGGTGATTGAGGGCCGCGTCCCACAAGAGCTCGTCGCACTTTGGACCGGCGACTTTTCCTCGACACTCATTTCGAGGCCATGTCTTCATCGTGGGCATCTTGGAGCGTGGGGTGGCGTGAGGAGGAATCCTCGTAATGGCCAGGCGGGCGATACATCGAGACGACATAGAATCCTGGAAATGAGCGGACCTCTTTCTCGGATTCGTGCTGATGCCGCCGCCGCGGTACGATCAAGGCAGGATGCGGCTCATCATTGTGCGTGTTCTCGCCAGCAGCTCAAGCCTCCTCCGCAGCCTTCTCCTCCTCACCCCAGCACCATGAAGTTCGCCGTCATCGCCGCGTTTGCCGCCGTCGCCGCCTCCTCGTGCTCTGCCGCGGAAGTCAACGTCATGGGCGCCAACAACCTCCGCAGCATGAACGACAAGACCCTCAAGGCCATGGACGACGCCCAAATCAACGTCATGGGGGCCGAGATGCCGCCGTCGCAGGACGCCAACACCAACATGAAGACCGTGGGCATCGCTTCGCACAGCACGCTGAACCGCCCAACCGGTCTGGTCAACAAGAACACGGCGGCCGTGGATAACAACGTCTTCATCGCGCGCAGCAACATCGTGTTCACGCAGAACGACCGCACGGCCATGCGCCAGAAGGTCCGTGACGTGATGCAGAAGGCCAAGGTGCAGAAGAAGGACGAGCAGGAGCAGGAGCAGACGCAGGACGTGGGCTCGGCCGTGCTCACCAAGAACGTGCTGCGCGTGGTCTCGGCCAGCGATCAGGACACAGCCATGCTAACCAAGGCGTCGGCCGTGGTGGCCGCCAAGAACGCGGACGACGTGACGCTCGCGTCTCGCATCGCCGACTTCGTGGACGCGGCTGGCAAGCGCGAGATGGACGAGGAGCAGTCCATCCAGTCGCAAGTGCCACGCAGCGTGATCGTGCTGGTGGGCACCAAGGATATTCTGCGTCAGCCCACGGCCGTGCTCAACAAGAACATCGCGACCAGCGACAACCAGGTCAGCATCGCTCGCAGCAACGTCCAGCCGACGCAGAACGACCAGGTCATGCTTGCGGATAAATCCAAAGTCGCGGACGCCGTGCTGCCAGCGTCGGCTGTGAACATTGGCAAGGACGCCGAGCCGCAGTTCCGCGTCCGCATCGCGTACCGCAAGGAGGGCGAAGGAGACAGCGACAAGAACCAGGAGCAGTTCGGTCTGTGGGGCGCTGGCTGGGGGCTGGGCTGGCGCTACCCACTGGGTTACTGGAACAGCATCGGCTTCGGTCTGTACGGCGGCAGCTGCGGCCTGGGCTTCCCCATGGGCGGCTTCTTCTACTGCTAGGCTAGAGACGAGAGCAGTTCCATTTCCGTGTGGCGTATGGAGTTCCCGAAATCAAAATTGAATGGAATCAAAAGCTGAGACTTCTTTGTCGAGGCTGTGCGATGTGGGCTGCCTCAAAATCATCAAGGAAGACCTACACGATAAACTATCCAGGATCAAAGCCATCAACTTAGGCTTCGGAAGGCACTTCTGGGTCGCGATGACGCAGGAAATCGACAAGGGGATCGTCGTGGGGATGGTCGGGCTGGAGAAGAAACCCAACAACATCGCTTGTCGGTGCGTGGACATCAATTATCAACATCGAAGCCTCGTAAGGCGATCAGCCCAGTACCTTCTCGAAGGTAATGAGCGTCTTCTTGGCCGGGTTGGACTGCGATGGCACCTCCTTGATGCGTGCGTAGCCTTGCTCTTCGTACAGCTTGACAGCCGGTACCATCTCGCTTCCTGTCGTGAGAAACACGGCCGAAAATCCCCGCTCGCGGGCCCAGTTCTCCAAGTGCCGCATCATTTGCTGGGCGATTCCACGACGACGGTAGTCGCTGTGCACAGACAGTCTGCGCAGCTCGCCTCGGTTCTCTTCCTTGCCTTGGATCGCGACCGTCGCTACAACGCGCTCTTCGCCAGTGTCGTCCTCCAGAGACGCGACCCAAAAGTGGCCGCCCGATCCAAAGTACGTGCCTTCAATGTCGGCCATGTCTTGCTGCAGACTGCGAGCGACGTAGTTGCGGAGACCTTCGTTTTCCGTCCCTGGGCAGTAGCTGCGGATCATGCCGTTGACGAAGAGCTCGCGCACGGTGTCGAAGTCCTTGGCATCGCAGCTTCGAATGCGGATCTCGGGCGCTTGGTTGCTCACAGTAGAAGCCGCGGGAGCATCTTCGTGATAGCTGAGACCATCGGTCTCCTTGTGTGGAGCCATCGTCACCTAGCAGGCCGATTGAAGAATGCGCGTGTTTCGTGGCCGCACGAAATTCCAGCGCGTCAACACGTCCGACGGTCGCAATCGGCAACGGAATCTACCACAACACGGTGAGATCTCACGCCACGCGGTGCTAAATCAGGTGCAAAATGCATCAGTGTACTTGGTGGAAGATACACGCGCCGCATCATGACGCAGCACATCTACTCGAGTCTCTTCTCGAAGTGACCCATGATGAACAGCGGGTCTTCGTGGTACACTTCGTCCTTGTAGTGCGAGTACCCAAGCGCCTCGTAGAAGCGATGAGCCTTCTCTAGAACGTATCCAGCCGACAGGCTCACACGCGTGAAGCCATTGAGTTTCGCCCACTGCTCCAGCGTCTCCACGAGCATGCGCCCGACACCGTAGCGTTGGTACTCAGGCTTGACAGACATGCGGCGTAGCTCGCCTTCGCCCTGCGACTTGCACTCGAGCCCAACGATGCCGATAACCTCCTCTTCTCCGTTGTCCTTGTCCACAATCGCGACCCAGAAGTGGCCGCCGGGCGTGAAGTAAACCCCTTCGATGTTGGCCATGTCGTCCGTGAGACTGTGGTCGAGGTAGGCCTGTCAGAAAGGCCGCGACTGGCTTGGCACGTCCGCGTAGCTCGTCAGTCCGGGGACGTAGATGTCGATCACAGCCTGGTGGTCGGCCGGCTCGTACGACCGGATGCGGATCCGCTGGCTCACGTCCACGATGTTGGTCATTGGGGCTTGAGCTGTTGTGTGCTGGAGGGAGACTGCTTGACTAACGGCACAGTACCGCTAATATGCGGCACCACCACTTCACCGCCTCGTCCACAAGCACATTCTCCCGGTGGATCTTGCAAACGTCATCAATTGCTGATGTGTCAATGTTGCGTAACGGACAATCATCGATGACCATAGTCATACTGTACGCAAGCTGCAAGTATCACGGCTGTCAGCATATCAGCAAGCCTTCGGGATGCGCGACTTGAACAACTGTGAGTCATCTGACAAAACATGTTTTTTGCGTGTTGCCTTTCTTGAGTTTCTCGCAGGATTCCTACCGACAGACGAGCTGGTCGTCTTAGAGTTTTTGTGGTTCTTCGAGATGGCGCGCAAGGCTTCACTGGATACCGAGGATTTACCGGCCGACTACACTACCAGACACCCCAAAAACACAACCAGCGGTTCGCGATTAGTTCCACTTGCCCCACCGACACCACAAGACCGCACCTCACGTCACGCCACGTCACGTCACGACACGACGCTCGGGGCAGCACTAGAAGCTGTTTCTACTTGTCAGACCTCCTTTCTTTCGCTGCTTGATCTCCGAGTCGTTGACGCTGTGCAGACGGATCACGCTCGGCATCTGCGCCGGGTTGTAGTGCTCGGCGCCCTTGGACCAGTCGTACGACACGCCGTACGCGTAAATATCACCACGCGCGTTGAACTTGCCCACCGTGATCGCCTGGTTCCTGTATCATATATCACTCACTCGTCAGTCTCTCCTCCTTCCATCTCGCAAGCCATCAATCGCCACGTACGCCTTGGCAAAGGCCTTGAGCTTCTGGCGCGCGTCCTTGTCCCAGAAGCAGTACGTGCCGTCGCCGCCGGCCGTCGCGAACGTGCCGTACGGGTGGAACGCGATGCTGTTGACCGGGTAAATGTCGTTGCCGTCGCGATGGCACTTGAACGCAAAGTCGTTCTTCTTGTCCTTTTCTTCCACGTGCATGATCGCGCAGCGGCCTTCGATCGAGCCGATCGCGAGGCCCGTGCCGTCCGGGAAGCACGACACCGTGCGCGTCTGGTACTTGAGGTTCGACGTCAGCGTCTTGTACACCGTCGTGGGCTTGCGCATGTCGTACACGTCGATGAAGCGGTTCGCTGTGGCCACGACGAGCAGCGGGAACTTGGCGTCCAGCGCGTAGCAGCGCTCCGACAGCGTCACGGACGCCATGGGCGTGGGCGACCGCGTGTCCCAGTACTTGACCGTCTTGTCCCACGAGCCCGTGACCACGCAGTTGGCCTCCTGCACGGCGGCAATGCCCTTAATCGGCGCCTCGTGCTGTGAAGTTGATACAAAACGCCGCGTTAGAGTCCGAATGACAGCCTTTTTTAACCCGTTTTGAAGGAGAATTAACGCACCTGGGCGATCTGCTGTCCTTGTGCCGGTCCGTTCAGGTTCCACATCTTCGCGGTCTTGTCAGCCGAGCCGGAGAATACCGCGCTGCCATCCTATACCGCACAGAGCATACAGATCAGTGAATATCTCCGCTTCCACGCGTCCTCAGGGCCCCGCGAGGCCTCCAATCGATAGATAAACGTACGCCGCTGAACGCTGTGCACAGCACGGGTCCATCGTGCGAGATCTGCGCCTTGGGCGCGGCGTGGAACTGCGTTCCCTGCTGCTGCACCTCCCAGCAGCGCACGAGGTTGTCCCAACTGCCAGAGACGAGGATGTTAGCCGACGGCGACCACGCGAGGTCCTGGATGCCGTCCTGGATCACGGGCTGCACGTCGTAGTCGCCGTTCTGGTTGGGGTACGGCGTGCCGCCTGCAGGAGCTCCGAAGGACATGGCGTCGCTGGTGATGCTTTCGCGTCGGGGCGAGTTGGTGAGTTGGAATATGGAGCGAATTGTTGGCGTTGGCGCCGAGGTGTACTAGACAGCACCATGCTAAGTACGATGGGTCCAAAACACTCACCCACAATTCGTCATTACCGAAGTCGATGAATTAGTAGATATGCTCGCATTCGAGGATGATATACTGATAGAAAGAGGCGAAATGGGTTCATGTGTACTCAGGTAAGTTACGGAAATGACAAATCACAAAGACGGTAATATTGATGATAAATTACCGGTGATATCCATCCGGTTACCGTATTCCCGCCTGTCTTGAAGAGCCGCTCGCCTGTTGGGCGGCATTCATCTCCCTTCGCCTCTTCCTAGTCGCTCAGGATCCTGCGTCTGCTCCCTCCCCTTCCTCCTCCTCCTCCTCCTCTCTGCATCACACGGTGAAGATGGTGAAGCTACGCGCCTTGGTCTCGCTTCTGGCGGCAGCTCTGATGGTCGTGGAGGCGCGTCGCCAGCCACTGACGACGCCCGGCGTGCGAATCGTCCACGGCGCGCACTCGACGCTGTGGGTGCGCCAGCAGCGCGCCGACCCCGCGATGCAAGTGGCGTTCACGCTGGCGCTGCAGACGCGCAAGTCGCCTGCGGAGCTCGACGCGCTGGTGCGGTCTGTGAGCGATGTGGCGTCGCCGCAGTACGGCAAGTTCCTCACGACGGACGAGATCCGGCGCCACTACGAGCCCAGTGAGGAGACGCAGAAGGCGCTGAAGGCGTTCCTCGCTGGTGCCGACGCCAAGGATGTAAAGACCAAGGCCAGTGCGGCGGGCGACTACGTGACGCTGCGTATGAGCGTCGCGACGGCCGAGAAGCTCTTCTCGACGGAGCTGTTCGAGTATGAACACAAGGATCGAGACGGCGTGCGGCTCGTCCGTCCCCACGCTGAAGGATTCACGGTCCCCAGTGAGATTGCGCCGCACGTGGTGTACATTGACGGCCTGGAGAGCTTTCCGACGCCTCGCCAGGCTCAGTTCATGGCTGGCAAGTCCCAGGATGGCGACCCGTTCGCCATCAAGGCGCTGAAGAACTCGGTGGCCAACAGCAACATCCTGGTCACGCCCGACCTCATCCGCAAGCAGTACGCCGTGCCTGACGATGTGTGCAACTGGAACGGCACGCACCCAGCGAACAAGCTCATTGTCTCGGCGTTCCTGAACGAGTACTACACGGAAGCCGACCTCGCGCTGTTCCTGAAGAACTACGAGACCAAGCTCCCGGCGAGTTTCCAGTACCCCAAGCACACGGGCGACTGCATCGCCGGCGCTCCTGGTGCTGGAGCCAAGGATCCGACCGGAGAGGCGTCGCTCGATGTCCAGGTGACTGTGAGTTTGTCGCGTAGTGAGAACATCGAGTTCCTGTGCTACCAGAACCTTCGCGACACGACGCGGCCGATGGCGGACGACAACCAGGAGCCGTTCCTAACGTTCATGCAGAAGGTGAACGAGATGGAACCGGCGCCGGCCGTGGTGTCCATCAGCTACACGGATGAGGAGTGCGCCGTGCCGGCGTCGTACCGAGACGCCGTGAACAACGAGTTCAAGAAGGCGGCGCTCAAGGGCGTGTCGATCCTCATCTCGGCCGGAGACGCCGGCGTTCAGGGCAGCCACATGAGTGACTTCTGCCACATCCAGCCGTGCTCCAAGTTCGTGTCCATGTTCCCGGCGTCGTCTCCGTGGGTGACTGCCATTGGCGCGACGTCTGTCGACGGGTCCAAGTGGGACGGCGCCAGGTACGCGGAGCGTGTGACGACCGCGAGGAACGGCGACCTGATCACGTCGGGAGGCGGCTTCAGCTCGGCATTCGAGCAGCCGTACTACCAGGAGAAAGCGGTGAAACCCTACGTGGCGTTTGCACACGCCCACAAGTTGTCGGACAAGTTCCCTGCGTCAGGGCGAGCGTACCCGGACCTTTCGGCACTGGGCCACTCGTTCCCTGTGTACCAGAGTACCCAAGTCTGGCGCACAGATGGCAC
Source organism: Pythium apleroticum (assembly GCA_023337875.1). Classification (NCBI taxonomy): domain Eukaryota; phylum Oomycota; class Peronosporomycetes; order Pythiales; family Pythiaceae; genus Pythium; species Pythium apleroticum. The sequence continues at coordinate 12,702 of JAADXN010000435.1, read as the reverse complement.
TTCGGTCTCGGCGCCGATCGTGGCGTCGCTCATCACGCTGCTCAACAAGCAGCGTCTGAACCAAGGGCTGCCCGTACTGGGCTTCCTGAACCCTCTGATCTACGGCCTGTACGACGTGTGTCCGCACGTGTTCGAAGATATCACGGACGGGAACATCGCCTGCGGTGGATCCGGCACTGAATGCTGTGCTGTTGGCCACGAGGCGACGGAAGGCTGGGACGCTGCGTCCGGCGTCGGCACGCTCCGATTCTCTGCTCTTGCGCGTGATCTTGAGAAGTGCATTGCGAAGATCAAGACCAAGCAGACGCAGGAGGGACTCGAGGCCGAGGTGCTGCGGACGAAGGAGCAGGCGATCAACCTCTTGCAGCAGGCCCCGCAGGACACGACGGTCGCTCGTGTCGAGCAGCTCGGACTCGTGGTCACGATGCTCGCGTCCGTGGCACTCGTGAGTGTGCTTGTGTCGATGCGTGGCAAGCTGTTCCCTCGCGGTGGCTTGTTCGACCTCTACCAGAACGAGCCTGCGCGTGAGTACCTCCTTGGCGGCGAGGAGTAAAATCCCGAGCGACGAAGATACGTGACGTTGGGAAGGCTGGCTGTCATGTGAACACTGTCAAATATCATGAATTTTCTGCTTCAGTCGTCCTCGTAGATGTCTTCTTCGATCTCCTCCTCACTGTCATCAGCCTTAGCGCTGGTTGTGGACCCTCTAGAAGCGACTGTGCTTTTGGCATCACTACGTGGCTCATCGTCTCGTCCTTCTAGCCAATTCTTGACGCGTGAGGCACACGCAGTGCCGTCAGTCGCATCGTGGAGCTCCAGCCAGGAGGAGCTCAGCAGCTTCTCGACTGACCCTCGTTCCTTGGGCTGGCGAACAGCAAGTGATTGTGAGTAAACGCTGAGATAAGTGCAAGTAACAGCAAAAGCGTACGTCTTTCTTCACGCAGTCGCTTAAGAACGCACGGAACTCGTTCGTGAAGTGCATTTCTTTGGTGTTCGCCGATAGTTCCGGCTCGGCACACTCGATGATGCTCTGGACAACCTACAACAACCCACGGTCTCAGTTGTCTTTTCTCATGTAAGCAAAGTGCCAGGGGACTGACGTCGATGTAGGATCGTGCGTTGCGGAAGGGGAACATCTTCGTCGCGAGTTCGATGATCACGAGCCCCATGCTCCAGATATCCGACTTGTAGTCGTACGGCTCGTTCTGGACTCTCTCCGGTGACATGTACTTGAACGTTCCGACGAAAGTCTGCGCCATATCATGCGAATGGCCCAGCTCCCTCGCGATGCCAAAGTCCGTGAGCTTGACGACGCCATTGCTTTGCATGAGAATGTTCTGCGGCTTGATATCGCGGTGGAAATGGTGCGTTTGCTTGAGATCCCGCAAACCACTGAGCATTTGGAAGACCATGCAGGCGATGATGGACTCTGGGATCGGCGCACGCTTGGAGATGATGCCATCCAGGGAGCCAGCGGCGCAGAACTCGAGCACGAGACTGAGCTGGTGGTCTTTGAAGTATGCGCCGTAGAACTGGACGAGGTACGGACTCTCGACGCTGTACAGCGTGCGGATCTCCGTCAGCATTTGGTCTCGTTTGGCCTTGTCGTAGACGTTGTTCACGATCTTGATCGCGTACAGTTGCTCAGTGGTCTTGTGTTTTGCCTTCATCACGTGGCCCGAACAACCGCGGCCAATCAAGCCACAGGTCTCCAGCTCCTCGAGCGTGATCTGGTGAGGCCGACGACGTGGAGGAGACGCTGACGGCGCCGACTTGGAAGAAGATGACGAGGATGGCCGAGAGCCTGCGGACTTCGGTCGCGCGTCGCTGTCGTACTCGTCGTTCTCTTCGAACGTGACGCCCGTGCGGTTGATGTGGATGGGGCCTTTCTTCAGCGAAGTCTCACCAATATCACACGACACTTCCAACGCGTCAGCCTCTTGGTCTCCGTCACTGTCGCTCGTGTCGCCTTTGCTGTCAAGCCGCAGGGCCATGGGCTTGACTACGAGCTGCGGAGGCCTCAGGAGGCCGCTGCCGTCGACCTCGTCGTCATTTGCCACCACAGAGAGCACGGGCCGCTTCTTCATGATGCCTGCTTACGTGAAATAGCCAACTGACTGGGTCCAAGATGGATGAAGAGACGGTGGAAGCACGTCACGTGAGACGTGAAAGGTCGTCGCTCCCGTTTATTTTGGCTCAGATCCGATATAGCACTCGAACGTGTCGACGATGTCCCTGTACGATATCTTGTCTTTTGGAGCCTCTTACGTTGGTGTATCTACAGTGCCTGCCAGCCAGCACACTCCACTGCTAGCTGTGCTGCATGCAGCTCTCGTACGTCGGGATCATATACCTAGACCGCCGCATAGCCACATCATTCAGTCAGTCCTCACGCTCACGGCATGGCAGACGCAAAACAAGTACTCACTTGATGTTGACGAAGGCGTCAGCACCACCGTGGCGTTCGAGAATGTTGAGCGTCTCAAGGATCAAATCACCCAAGTTCTCCTGCCGTCGCTGTCCGTAGTCGATCGCGTCGCCGCAGTTGACGCGCTTGGTGATGAACAAGTTGAAAATCGACAAAAGCTGACGATAGTATGGCACGAGCGCCTCGCCAGCGTATGGACAGCACTGCACGAGCCGCTGCAGCACTTTCATTTGCACGCACAGGATCTTGTGGTTGCGTGTCATGAGATTTTGCTTCATGGGCAGCACAATGAGCGGCAGACACGTAAGTGGCTTGCCGTCGCCTTTCTCAACGAGATCCATGACGCCCGAGACTGCCAGGAAGTGGTACGGCTCGTCGAGTTCGCGCAGGCCTTCCATGAACATGGGCAAGTAGTGGGAGTAGTCGAGCTGCGAGAGATCGACTTGCCACTGAAGCTTGCGAACAGCTCCTGCGAAGTTGACTCGAAGCGGCAGATCTCCTCGATCGTCTGTTCAGATTCCATAGCAAAGTGTGAGTGATGTAGAGGGAGTTGCAATGCGAGAAAGCTGCGCGTACAAAAGTAACGGAACCGCGTGCGTTCGATCTTCCGAGCTTTGAAGACCCCAGACGACTGCGGCCGAGTGTTCTGTTGCTTGATGGGCGATAGCGAAGGCGTGATCGTCGGTGTGAGCTTCAAGCGAGCAGTAGCTTGTAGCAGTTGCTTCTGGACGCTCTGTGGGTCGAGCGACGGCACTGGCTTGGGAATCGAGGACGCGACCGACGCCGCTTCTTTGAGCTTGGCGATCTGACGCAGGTGGTGGGCAGATGCATGCGTCGGTCGCTCACGACCTTGCGTCTCCTTGGCGCTCTGGACCGAGCGCTTGTTCGTGAGCGTGATGGGCATTGCAGTCTTGGGCAGCACGATGCTCTGGTGGCTGATCTGCAGCGGCGGTGGCTGCTTGCGCGACATCGTGAGCCCAGACGCGAGGCGTCCGTTGCGAGTGGCAGAGTCTCAGTACCTCGAGCTGCAGCCGCAGCGAACAACGTTTCCATGAAGTCTCGTGTGCTCACGGTCGGAGGAGACCTCGTGATCTGGTCAGCTCCCAAAATTAGAGCTGTGGGTCAAAGTGTATCCATCTGAACAATTTTATCAAAATGAGGTGAGACGAAATGAGGCTACTGGTGGAAAATGCACCTTGTTCTGGTAAGCCGTAAATGATGGTCTCGAAGAGTCGTCAGTGAAAGTATCTTATCTTTTGGCGTCGAGGGGCTCACATTCGTTTGGCGAACAGCTCACAATCATCTTAAGAGATGGCGCCTATAGTGGTGAGTGATTCGACTCCGGAAGAGAATCAATATGACGGCGTTCGCATCCGCAGTTACGAGCCGAAAGACCACAAGGCAGTGTGTGGGCTGTTCGTGGACGGCATGATGGAGTACTGTCCACCGGACGCCAACCAGATCCTGCGCGAGTACGTCGACGAGAGCCTCACAATGGACTTGGCCGACATCCAAGGGACATACTTCAGCTCAGGCGGCCACCTCTGGGTCGCGACTGCCACAGAGAGAGACGAGGAGATGATCGTCGGGGTCGTTGGGATCGACACCAAAGGGGAACGCGGTGGCAGAGCAGAAGTTCGCCGTCTCAGTGTGCGCAAAACGTACCGACGTCACGGCGTTGCCAGCCGGCTCGTTGCGAATCTCGAAACCTGGGCGAAAGAGCAGGGCATCAAGGAGATATACTTGAACTGCGGTGACGAAATGGCACAAGCTCTCCGATTCTACGAGACGCTGGGCTTTGTGCGGACCCATGAGGAGGTGTTGTGTGAAGATCCGTACCAATATCTCGTGCATTTCGAGAAGCGACTTGCACAGTAAAGCAAAATCAAGGCGTTCATGATCTAGGATAGTATCCCTGACGGTGAGGCTGTGTCGTGGAGGCCGGTGCGTACCGTTGTCGAAAAAAAAACATCATGGAAAACACCCTCTCCGAGTGTTCAAGCAAACGAGCGTCTTTGCTTCGACGTCAATTGCGTCTAGTGCGTGTTGTGACAACGCTACAGCGTTGTTCGCACCCTCGTGAGCGCGTCGGAGCAGTGGGCGGCGGAGAACGACTTCACGCGCGTGTTCTTGACCTGCTGATACGCGATGGAGAAGGCCCACCAGTTCTGCACGGCGCTCGCGTACGCCAAGTTCAAGGGCGTCGTGTACCAGGAAGAGCGCTTGTTCGTCGCGGCTCACTTCGAGAAGCACCTCCAGTAACCAACATGAACATGAGCTCCTCAAGCCAAAAAGTATCTTTTGAGGAATGTATGTAGACCTGTTTGCTCATCTGCCTGGATTGCGTCACCACGAGATGACACCTCACTTTCCAATCGACCAAGTCTCACATGACAGCGACCGCGAACCAGCGACCGGCGTACGACGCCTCCGTTACCTCCAGCGAGGCGGGCGACGTGGAGAAGCGCATCCGCATCCGCTCCTACGAGCCGCGTGACCACGCGCAGGTGCTCGCCATCTTCGTGCCCGGACTGCTGAGCTACGCCGAGATTCCTGGCCAGTCACGGAAGTTCTGGGAGGACTACGTGGCCTACAGCCTCAAGAACGACCTGGCTGACATCCACGGCACGTACTTCGCCCCCGGTGGCCACTACTGGGTCGCAGTAGTCGACAATGACGACGGCAGCGAAGAAGTCGTGGGCATGGTCGCGCTGCAGCCGAAGTCTGCGGGGGAAGGCGAGCTGCGGCGCATGTCGGTCAAGGAAGAGTACCGACGCTACGGCGTTGGGCGCATGCTGGTGACGCACTTGGAGGAATGGGCGACGCAGCACGGCTTCACGCGCGTGTGGCTCGCTGCCGGCTACGTCATGAAGCGCGCGCATCAGTTCTACGAGTCGCTCGGCTTCCGGAACTTCGGCGACAAGGTGCTGTGTGAAGACCCACTGTTCATCGAAGGCTGCTTTGAGAAGCACCTCGGCCGGGCAGACACAGAGGCGAATACGTGAAAGGGATCCATTGAATATTGAGCCAACGCCGAATGCCCATGAAGAGCCACAGACAACATCGCGACGGTTGCCACCTCGCTGGATCCGCTGGGATTCGCTAAACAAGGTATTTGCAAGAGTCAGTTTAGTGTTGATATACCATATAATGAAACTAATGCGGTTATATCACCTTTTTTTGAATATTTCGGCTAGTGTACTGAGTTTGCTTACTCGACCCGCCAGCGGTTGCGTCATGGAGGAGATGGGGTTTCTGAAGCGTGCCGTTGCAACGTCAGTCTCTCGGCAGCCGTCGTGTGTGACATCCAATCCGACTGCGCAGTTCCTCTAGAACGGAACGGCCGTCAAGTCTCACAACCCCAACGGCGGTACGAGTCTCAAGAGCTTCTCCAACGCATCCCTCAGCCATGCCACCGTCCATCGAGCAGCCTCAGCCGTCGGTGGAGACGACTCGGCGAGCCACGGAGGAGAAGCGCATCCGCGTGCGAAGCTACCGCCCGTGCGACCACCAGGGCGTCGTGGATGTGTTCGTGCCTGGCCTCATGGCCAACGCCAAGATCCCCGGCCAGTCGCAGAAGTTTTGGGACGACTACATCGGCTTCAGTCTACGAGACGACATTGCGCACATCGAAGAGGTCTACTTCCGGCCTGGCGGCCACTACTGGGTCGCTGTCGTGGACAGGGAAGACGGAGAAGAGGAGGTCGTGGGCATGGTCGCGATTGAACACAAGGGCAACGGTGAAGGCGAACTGCGACGCATGTCCGTCAAGGCTGAGTACCGACGCTACGGCGTCGGCCGCATGCTCGTGGAGACGCTGGAGGACTGGGCTGCGCGCAGCGGCTTCACACGCGTGTGGCTGTCGGCTGGATACATCCTGGAGAAGGCCCACTACTTTTACAAATCGCTGGGCTACCAGCACTTCAAGGACGAAGTGTTCTACGAAGAGCCGCTGTTCGTCTTGGCGTTTTTCGAGAAGGAGCTTAAGCCGCTGGCAGCTAACTGAGCAACAGCTCGGTCGACGTGAGGCCTCCATAAACTATTGATTAGAAACACGTAGATGCGTTCACCGTACGAGAGGCGCCTCGCCCTGAGTAACCATGCAGTCACGCCCTCCAGTCCATTTTCCATGTCCCTCGTTCACTAGATATGGGTACATAATCCCTCATTGGACCAATAATAGAGACCCTCGATTCGTCCCACCTCCCGAATTCCGAGCCGAAGAATGAAGCGGAAGCTGGACGAAGAGGCCGACACAATGCCGTCCAAGCGCGTCGCTGCTTCCAGCAAGAAAGCGCAAGCATCACCAGAGCCATCGCGACGCGACGAGCGGCTCAGTGAGTTCCTCGAGGCGTCCACGCTGCCGGAATTGGGGCCATTTAAGCCAAAAGACCGACGCAGTCGAGCCACGTTTTACGTGCGCGAGTGTTTTCCGCACTTCTACGACCGCATCATGGAGCTGTTCGAGCGAGAGACCTCTCGGATCCAAGGCATCACGGTCGTTGGCATGCCGGGGGTCGGCAAGTCGACGTTCATGGCGTATTTTTTCCAGCGATATCGACTGGAAACCCCATATGCCAACATCCACGTGGAGACCCGCAAGACCAACCTGCGACTCAAGAACCTCTGCGTGTGGGAAGGCTCCAGGACGGCGTTGACGGTCTGCAAAAATCAAGACGTCGATGTCGACAGGCTCATGACGCTGCGCTCTGCCGACGACGCGATCCGCCTCATCGACGGCTGCCCGAACGCCGTGCCACAGTGCAATCGCTGGATCTGCTTCACCAGGTCGCGCCCGGAGTGGGACGATGTCACCGACGGCATGAGCTCGCATGAACGACTTGTGCTGCCCGTCTGGAGCGTGGCTGAGCTGCGCGACGCAGCGCTAGCTCTGAAGTATGACAAGCTCCTGGCGGATGCTAGCGATCTCAGTCTTCTCGGCGAGGAGGAGGACTCTGCAATCTACCACGGGCAGCTGAGGATGGACCAGGACGTCGTCGGCTTCGCTCACAGTATCTTCGGGGGCGTCCCGCTCCCGTGCCTCGAAGAAAACGTCAGTCGAATGGAGTTCAAAGCGGAAGCGCTCGTTGACTTGTGCCAGAATCTACGCGACCACGCGCTGGGAGAGCGTCGGCTCAGTCGTCGCTTGACGCTCGAAAAGACGGACATCCTTCTTCAGTTCTTCAAGAGCAAGAACGAGGGCGTTGGTGCAGTCGTTCAGGATATCGGATCACCCTATATCGAGCAGCTGATGCGGAACGGCTTTCTCGATCCCGTCGAGACCGACAAGGCCAAAGTGCTCGAGTTTCCTTACGATGCTCCACTGGAACAATGGCTGAAACCACTGTTCTTTGAAGTCCGAGCCCACCAGTTGCTTCAGAAGGGCGCGACGATCAAGGCTGAAGTATTCAGCCTAGGAAGCAGGCCCAAAAAGCCCGTGTTCAAGTCGTTCCAGCTCGACTCCACTCGGTTCATTCGCCCCGTTGCCACACGGTTCAGACGCACCATTTTGACGGACGGCCCGTACTACATCCCGACAACCAAGTCAGCGACGTCGATCGATGGATTGTACTTCAACGCGGACAGAGGAGATGATCTCCAACCGCGAGTGATCCTGTTCAAGTGCGCCACGATAGCCAAACCGCTTCCTTGCGACGGCATCGTGCAGACGCTGAAGAACCTCGACATGTGGGACGACGTCCAGCGATCACCCGCAGACGCTGACGGTGTCGCTATTGTCCACGTCGTCCCCGTGGAAGAAGCTGCGAACATCAAACGAGAGCGCTTCGAAGCTGTGGTCGATCTGTTTGACGAATCGACTGTGGACCAGATCCAAGGCATTGGGCCCGTGGCTGTAAAGATGCTCAAGACGCAGCATCAGATCGACACCGTACATCAGTTGGAGGCTTGCGCGAGTGATGCAACTGTTGTGGTGATGGCCAAGCGGCTGATGGAGGCCCACGAGGCCCGCGTGGAGACGTCGGGAAGACGCATTGTACAGATTTTGGAGAAGATCCCGCAGTTCATTTGGGGCATTTGATAGAGGACCGCAGTGGGGCATGCTGGAGCCATGGCGATCTTGATACCATCCTCATAGAGTACATCGTTTCCTAGTGCTGTTGCTGGAAGGATACCATTTCATCTGGAATTCTGTGACGTGTGATGGTGGTTGTGTGACGTGTGGGATTGTACCTTGTTTTAGGTATGAGGTACCCATTTCTAGGTACACTTGTCCCTGTGAGAACCTCCAACATCTCAAAGGAACGTGAAATCAATCGATCGAAGCATCAATCAGACATGGGCGCGTCGTCTTCCAAGGAGAATGAGCCAGCGGCGCTGGAGTTCATCGAGAACACCATCAGCTCGCACGTCGTGACCATCTTCAGCAAGAGCTATTGCCCGTACTGCGACATGGTACGGTGCGCACTCCAAGTTTAATCAATCAATCAGAAGGACTGATTGAGAGTCTCACTTTGATGGTCTCTAGGCCAAGAAGGTCATGCGCCAGGCCGGCGTGCCCTACCACGTCGTGGAACTGGATATGAAGAGCGATACGCCGTCTGGAGCGGATATCCAGAGTGCGCTCGCTACCAAGACAGGTACGCAAATGATGCATAACAAAGTCATTTCCACTGATAGATGGATTTCCTGATGTTTTGGTTGATGTTCGTGCCTTGTAGGCCGTCGTACTGTGCCAAACGTTTTCGTGAACAAGGAATCGATCGGTGGCGGCACGGACGTGCAGGCATTGTTCCAATCGGGCAAGCTTACGGAAATGCTCAAGGCGGCTGGTGTGCTGAAGTAGGGCCTTCGTTATCCCCGGTACATTACATTAACAGATCCAGCCGGATCAGCAAGTATCAATTGCTCCTCGTGCTTGTGAAGCATTGGAACATACCATCACGATGCTGTTTTCCTCGGACGCAATCCATCACATTCCGTGTGGGATATGATACGTAGCCGTATTCCCAACTCGCTCCTGAAACCTCGAAAACTGTGGACGCGTGTTCAGTCAAACAGGAAGAGCCAGGGGGTACGAGCAAGCCTCACGTCCAGCAGCTCAAGATCGAAGCATCATCTGCGTCGCACAATATCAGCATTGTCAAGACTGTGTGGCCACGATTAATGGAGCTGGTCCTCGAGCGTGGTCGACCTTCACGCCAGGTCGTCAGCTTTGTAAGTTCTGGTCATCATCTTCACTACCTACGTCACCGATTGCCAGACACAGCTCCTCAAGCGAGTGTTCCTGAATCTGGATGCGTGGTTCGTCTTCTTCCATACAACAGTCGTCACCTTCGGCTTCTGCGATCTTGTGGCGTGGGACTTCCGGTTAAGTGCTCCCTCTCCTCACGCCGTGGGTGTGGTGCTATTGGACCGTCCGCTTGGATGCAGTGGCTTTGGTGACACATCACCGCCTTGGGTTCCGGCGACACCTTGCACGACGCACTTCCCTATTGCGGCGGTTGTACCCAGCGACTCTTGCGTACATTCCGCTCCATCCAAACTCCATCCAAACGACAATAATTTCCCAGACCGAGATCGAGTCCTTCTTCATCTGGTTGTGGGACAGATTCATCGGTTAGAGCGACGCCGACACCAATGAGAAGGAGGCGTGGGTGAGCTTTCACTCCTCTCCGACTCCGTGAAGTACAGGGCAAGGGTCCAAGAACGACTTTGACCTTCCGCCGGACTCGTCATATTTTAAGCGAGTTGGCGTCGTCACCGAGGATGCCGAGGTGCTCACCTTCTTGGGACTCCCTGCGACCAGTGAGTGGTGCGTCAATCCCGACTAGGAAGCGTGGTGTCTTCAGCTGGTCAACGACACGCGCCTACGCTGTCTCAGGTAGGAGCATGTCAAGGATCGATGCTGCAGTCGTGCCTGTCGGTGGGTCCCCTCCACTCTACTGTGAAGACGCGTTGGCAGAGCCACTCCCAACCATCAACACTCAGCGGACGCTCGCTGCCAAGCTCTGCGGCCAAGTGGATAACGTCGAGTTCAACGCGAAAGTGATCGCCCTCACGCAACGGCTTGAAGTGATGGCCCACGTCGCTATCGTGTTGGTCGCCGCAACGGCTTTGCCGCTGTTCGTCGTCGCTGACGTTCCTACCCGGCAAATCCTGAGCGGTCTCATCGTGCTCCCGGCAGTGTTCTGCCTGGTCTACATCTGTGCATCGCTGTCGTGGGATATGTTGCGGCTCACGATGCAGACCTTCGAGTTCTGGTTTTTGTCGCTGGCGAACGCCGTGAACGCGCTGTCGTGGTGCCTACTAGTCCATGATTCGCGCGTCATAACCCTCATCTGCATGGGTTCCCTTATCGCTGCGATCCTCTGCATCGACGCAGTCACGTGCACTCGATATTTTGTCGCGCGAGGCTTTGTCATTGGGTCGCCGATCGCGTTCATCATCCTCGCCCTTGCCGCCTCGAACGTTACGCCCGACCTGCACTACGAGACGTTGACCGTTCTCGGAGTGGACGTTGACGCCATCGACGTTATGGTGAACTGCAACCTCGTAATCGCCTATTTCACGGCGGTTCGAGTGTTTCGCTTGCGGAAGGTGGTGTTTGGCTCACATCCGATCCATCGCGTTCAGTGCGGGATGTGGTACCCGTACTCCAGCCTCGTTCCTCAGACTTCGATGTTTTTGAATGGAAGTCCACGCAAACAAGACATGCGAGGCGACGGCAACAACGAGTTGACGCAGCAACTCAAACTAGCCGACTCCTTTGCGACGCGTGATATCGACATCACCGAGGTGGTTTGGCCGCAATTGACGGGGCTCGTTCGCCAGCGTTGGCCACGTCACGTGTCGACAGCAGTTGGATTTGCCAGCCATTTGATGCTGACGATAGCGGGATATCGTACACTTTCCGAACTAAACGGAGGCCCACCAACGGATCGACGACTGCAAGTCTCATTCGTGAATGCCGTCATCAGTTTCGCCGGTGCCATCGTCGTTTTCATCACGTATGTCGCTCACTGCCAGAGACAGCTCCTCAAGCGAGTCCTTCAAGACATGGATGCGTGGTTTGTGAGCTTCCAGATGACCGTCGTCGCCGTCGGCTTCTCTGATCTCGTGGCATGGGAGAGTCGGCTAGTTCTCCCACTGCTCACGGCTTGGATTTGGTGCCATTGGACGATCTGCTTGGACGCAGTGCCACCCGTGACCCGACAACGACTCGGCTACAGTCGCCACTTTGCACGACTGACTTGCGTCATGTTGGCGGTATTTCCAGTTGCCCTCGGCTACATGTTGTTCCATTCGACCAACACGTTCGCATATCGAGATAGGGTGTTGATGCGCGTGGATGTTGGTGGCGGCATGCACTGGCAGATCCGACTGCGTGGCTTCCTTGCCAGTAAGCTGATCGCCCTGGAAGTGTGGATGCTTCGCTTTCTGTGGCGGGAAATTGTGCGACCCGCCGATGCGTTTAAGCTCATCAAGCGACGCGTGTACTACGACGTTGGCTCTGTCAACTAAAATGAAACTTCACAGTGTATGTGACGGCGTCGGAGCAGAGGATCACAACGATCAATGGGCCGATGGGGATTGGAATAGCAGGCACCACGACAACGCATTCATAGCGTAAGAGACCTCAGTTCAGCACCAGCAGCAAAGGTCGAAGCAGGAGAAAGCGGCTCTCGGCGACCCCCACCAGTGCCATGCAGAAGCTCGTTTTGATACGGATGATGCTGTTATTACTTGCCTCATTTGGAGGGCCTGAGCTCAGAAGGAAATTGTCGAGCGTACGTTATTGTCTCACGTCCCTAGCATCAATCGTTCCATGGGTAATGGTATGAAACGGAGAAGTTTGCAAGTCAGGGAAAACGGCCCAAACTGGCGAACGCTTCTCTCACAACACGGCCACCATGGCACTGTGCATGTCGATCACTCGCGCCTTCCTGGCAACCCGATGGCGACCTCTTGCGAGTCTCCATGGCATCAGAAGCAAGTACGCGACACTTGGCATCATGAGCTTGCTCGTGCGCTCGTCAGGATGCCAATAGTTGCAGTGGTGGTCCGGTTTTCGGCAAGGAACGTTCCGTGCGATGAATGATATGATGTGGCATCCGGCTCGTATCCAGAGTGGTGGTCTCACCATCCACGCTGGCAGCTTCCTCAAAAAAAGGCGTTGCCTGGAGGAGTCATTCTCCAATCCTGCCTTCCCCGAACAACATGGCTCCTACGTCCAGCACTGCGATCGACTCCGCCTCCGAAATGGAACGTGCCAAGCACACGGAGCATTCTACGGCGATCAGAATCCGGTCGTA
>JAADXN010000434.1:0-23614 GCA_023337875.1 Pythium apleroticum | reverse complement strand
TTGGTTCTTGCGGTATCGCGAGCCAGCGATGCCTGCAACGACGACGATGGCGGCCAGCACGACGAGGACGGCGGCGCGGCGGCGCGTCTGGCGCTTGCGGTTGTCGTGGGCTTGCCTGGCGAGCGTTCGCGGCGTCGCCGGGTGCTGGAGCAGCGGGAGGCCTTCGCTGACAGCCATCGCGAGGAAGCGGATACTCACGATATGATTGGGAAGTGCGCTTTCGGCAAGTGTTCGTCCAAGTTGGTTTGCTAGGATGGGCTGTTGCGATCCGCAGTCATTCTCCTTAGAGTGTTGGTATGGTATCTCGACATCAACAATGTAGCCATATCCACTGCATCCATGCTATGGTGGTCCTCATGTTCGATTCGTTGATACGCAATGCAGTTGCAGTGCGACTAGAACGCGTGCCAGATCCTGGTACAGTAGGGCCGAAGAACGCCACTGTATCTCGACGGGCTTCGCCAAGTCGTTGGACTTCTCTCTCTTCGTCACAGACATTCGAATTCGAACATTCTTTCCGGCACACTGATTGGTCAACGACACCACACAGCCGGCGGTGTGCCTTTCAGCTATTTTTGCCTTGCCTCGTTGGCTGGGCTGCCAATGCGAAGGAGTCCCTGAGGCTCTATTTTTCGCGCTTTGTCCATGCATGGCCTTAGACGCCACACACGCACACATACTGCTGTAGATGCTGACGGTGCTGACGGCAACATTCGCCGCCGTGTAGAGCTTCCTGTCGGTTATGGTATCGCCCGCGAAGACGCGCACGTCGGGGTTTTCCAACCTACGTGACGCGCCGTACGACGGGGGCACTGGCACTCGGCTCCAGAAGACTCGGGTCGCAGCGAAGTACGATGCTCGACGAGACGGAGACGACAACAAGCGCCTACGACGTCTCGTGGACCACGTGAAGCAATCGCTCGAGCCGTTCTATCGCTCCGCAGGAGCTGGCAGTGGTATCCATGCCAGCGTTCCGGCGGCTGAGACCATCCGAAGGTTTCTGGACAAAGCGAATCGAGGAGGAGGGGACGCGGCGTCCACTGTGGACGCTGACGACTTTCGCAAGTGCCTCTACGCGTTGGGCGTGAATGCGGAGGACACGGCGTTTTTGTTAGAGAGCTTCGACCGCAAACACACTGGGACGATCGACCGCCAGGCTTTCGTGAGCACCTTTCTGCCGGTTAAAACTACAACTACGGGGCTTCAACGTCGCCGATTTGGTGGGTACGACGGCGAGGACGGCAACAACAGCTCGACGATCGCAGACGAACGACGGAGGCGTGCCCAGGACGCGAGTTCTGACAGTGGGATCGACTCATTCCATCAGAAAGTGATCGAACGCGTGCTGCTGCGGTACGCCAACGTGAAAGAGGCGTTCCGCCAGTACGACTCCAACCGCCTGGGCGTGCTCTCGCCGACACAGTTTCGGGTCTTTCTGCGAGACTTGGGGTTTGTGGGACGTGACGTGGAGGCGTTGATGCGGCATCTTGACCGCACAAACCAGCAGCTCATCAGCTTCAACGCCTTCGCTCATCCCGGTGGCAAGCAACTCACAAACGACCAGTCGTATGTCAAGAGCCCGCCAAAGAGGAAGCTTATGCAGCCGCTGGACCGAAGTCGACGCACGAATGACGACGGCCATCACGACAATGACGACGGTGACGGCGATCCCATGGAAAGGATTCGAGCGAAGCTGCGGCAGCGTGTCATTGGCCGAAGCAAGAGCATTCGCGAGATCTTCATGGAGTTTGACGCCGATGGCAACGGCCACTTGGACCACGACGAGTTCAAGTTGTTCATGGCGGCGTACGACTTCACGCCGGACGAGACGAGGGCAGCGATCGAATTCTTGGACAAGGACTTTTCTGGTACGATCGACTACGACGAGTTTGCAAGCGGCTTGCTGTTCTACCGTCCGAGCGCAACGGCCAAGGCGGCGACAAGACGAGCTGCAGCGATGACAGAAGAAGAGAGACAAGCTAAGCACGGAGCGTACCTGCTGGAGGTTGTCAAGGAGAGGCTGACTGGGGCGCTCGTCGCCAGGAAGATGAGCGTCAAGTTTGGCAACTTGCGTGACGAGTTCGACAAGTTTGACACTGATGGAAGCGGCGCGCTCGACTACCAGGAGTTTGGCGCGTTCCTCATGGGACTCGGAGTGAAGCTATCGCCACGAGATCTGGAGGCGCTGATGGCTGTCGTGGATGATGACTGCTCAAATCAAATCGAGTTTGAGGAGTTCGCCAGCGTATTTGGTCAGCGAGGGTCTCCGATAAACAAGCGAGAGCAGTCTCCTGAGCGGCACACGGAGTCCCATGTGCGACTGAGAGGTCAGGAGTCCTTGGAGGAGGCGTTCGCACGCTCTGACATCGACAACAGTCGACTGCTGGACTACAACGAGTTCAGTCAGCTCTTGCGTGACCAAGGATTCCGCGAATCCGATATTGTGCAGGCAAGAAAGCAGATCGACCAGTACGGAGGTGGCGGTATCGACCTCGAAACATTCAAATCAATCGTCCAGTCACGCGAGTGGAAGATCAGCAACGTGGGCATGTCTGCAGCAGGCAAAGCCAATCGCTCCCCGCTCAAACAGGTCAATCACCAGCCCAAGAAGTTCTCTGTCCAGGCTGAAAACATGCTTGTGACGAGGATATTACGCGACCACCAGTCTTTGGAAGAGGCGTTCCGACAGCACGACCTGGACGGCAGTGGGGAGCTGGATCTCGACGAGTTCCGGCGCTTCATGAAACACTATGGCATGCGAGAAGACAAGGATATCGACCAGTTGATCGCCAAATTGGATGCTGACGGGAGCGGCGCTGTGAGTCTGGACGAGTTCATGGCTCATTTCCAACTCAAGCCGACGCATACGCTGACAAAGGCTCGCAGTAAGGAGGACCAGCGGCTTGTGGCGTTGCAAGAACTCACTAAAGTGTGGGTGGAGGGGGTGCTGGAACACCACGCCAGTCTGGAGCACGCGTTCCGAGACCACGACCGCCAGCATCGCAATGAACTGGACTACGAGGAGTTCCGCGATCTGCTGTGCCACTACGGAATCTCAGACGATGGCAATATCCGATTGCTACTCGGTCACCTGGACGCAGACCACTCCGGGACGGTGAGCTTGGCCGAGTTCCTGGCTTTCTTTCAGCCACTAGCAGTGTCCGTGCAGAAATCCAACAAGTCGGACCGCCGCAAGTCCCAGATCAAGCCGAGTGCTACAACTGGTTTTGCAGCGGAGCAGGCCAAAGCGAAGGCCACACGACTACGACTGGCGGAGGAGCAGTGGATCCAGCAAGCGCTGGAAGCGCACGGCTCGGTGCGCGCGGCGTTTGATCAGTTTGACGCAGATCAAAGCGGTGCGCTAGACCATGAAGAGTTTCGGCGGCTCATGACGACGTTTGGGATCACGCTGGACGACGACATCGCGATGATGATCAAGCGCCTAGATCTAGATGGCTCCGGATCCATCGATTATGATGAGTTCGCGACGGTTTTCCACGAACGACGAGTCAAGAACGGGGTCGAAAAGACAGCGTCCGGGCCCCGGAAGGTCTCCGCACTGGCTTCAAGTGAGACCAAGTCATCCAGTGCCGCTAGAATTCGAGAGCTCGAGCTCAAGTGGATCAAGCGAGCACTGAGCTGCCATCCAACGATTGAATCAGCCTTCGCAGAGTACGATCGTGATGGCAATGGCACACTTGACCACGAGGAGTTTGCCCACTGCATGAAGCGGTACGGTATCACAAGGGAGGAGGATATTGCTCGGCTGATCAAGCGCCTTGACTTGGATGGATCGGGCACAATCGACTACAACGAATTCAGCACAGTGTTCAACGCACTTCGGTGCGATGGGCTTGGATCAATGGCCGCACTTGGCAGTGCTGGAGGCGGTGGAGATGACCAGGAGCTCGACGCCGAGGAGCTCGCGTCTGTGATGGAAATCGAACGCGAACTCGCCGACCGGATTCTCAAAAACACGCGTGATATGCGGTTGGCGTTCCGGAAATTTGACGTCAACGGCAATGGAAAACTGGAATACGCCGAATTCCGCACCGTGCTCAAGTCGTACAAGTTCCCAGAGCCCGAGATTCGCAAGGTGATCCGCCATTTGGACCGAGATGTGTCCGGATTCATCGATTATCGCGAGTTCATTGCAGGCTTTGCGGCTGTGGCCGACGCTGGTGGCAACGGCAGTGTGATCACAAGCGGAAGCAGAAAGAAAACCGCGGCCAGGAGCTCATTGAAGCCGAGTCTCAAGAAACAAGGCACAGCCTCACGGCTGCCTGGTGGAGGAGCCCACGCGGAGCCTGTGGATACGCTAAAGAAGAGGCTTCTCGAGCGGATACTGAGCTCTTACGGCACTGTACAGTCGACATTCCGCAAGTACGACACGGCCCGTAATGGCTCGCTGGCTCCCTCGCAGTTTGAGAAACTGGCTGTTGATTTGGGCTTCTCACGCGACCAAGCACGAGTGCTGCTACACCATTTTGACAGCGACCAGTCTGGAACAGTCGAGTACGAAGAGTTTCTTTCGCGGCTGATAGCGGAAGGAGAGCCCCGATAGAATACCCGTCTCCTCTTTTCTTTCACGTTTTCTCGCATTTACATTATACAGATCCACGGTCTCCTAGGCCACAGCGACGAGAACAGAGGCGTCGACTAGCCATCCACACCACGGATCGGTGGGAAAATGCCCTCGCCCGCCGCCGGTGTGCCCGCCTTTGGTGGATGCTGGGCCATCTTCTCCTCCAGTGCTCGAATCGCTCGCCGAAGCTCCTCCATCTCCACACGTTGCTGGTCAATCAGTGCGTCTGGGTCTTTATGATCCATCGCTAGCTGGCGGTGGGCAGCCGCCGCGCCTTCACGTGCCTCCTTAGCACCCATGGCCGCTCGCTCCATCTGTAGCGTGGCCTTTGCTGTGTTGAGGGCTCCACGCAGCTCGTTGATCTCCTTGATGAGCATCATGTTCTCCGCCGTCGCGCGCATGTTCTCGTCCTGGTGGAGCGCGACGTCCTTGGTGTATTTCTTCTTGAGCACTTGGACCGACTTCTCCAAGTACTCCTTCTGGCGCGTGTACTCGTGTTGGATCTCCAGCTCCACTTCAGCGTGGGGCTGGTCCGTCGTCACGTACTTCTTGTACAAACTCGCGACTTGCAGCGCCAGTTCCTTGGGGTTCTGGATGTGCTGCACACACTCGTACAGGTCGCAGCGGAACCGCCGCACCCAGCTCTGCTGGTCGCCCAGCATCTTGCGGTACTTGACGATCTCGTCCTGCATGCTGTTGATGCGCTTACGCTGCTCGCCGATCATCAGATCCAACTGCGCGTTGCTCTTGTGGAACAGCTCCAACTCGCGGTCCATCTCCTTGATCTGTTCTTTCATATCGGCGATTTCGTTTTCGCGCGGCTCGATCTGGCGCTTGAGCTCTTTGATCTTGTAGTCCAACACGAACTTGAACTTTTCCAGTTCCTGGTTCTTCTTTTTCAGATCGTAGATGCGCTTTTCCTTCTCGCCGATGGTCTCGTCACGCGCGCGAATCTCCCGCTTCAGCGCCTGGATCTCCTTCTCCAGCGTCTTGATCTCTTCGATGAGATCCTTCTCTTTCTCCAACAGAGACTTGATCTGGTCGCGCTGGTCCTCAATGTCTTTCTGCAAAGCCGAGAATTTCTTTTTCATGATGCCGTTCTCTCCCTTGAATCGCAACGTCGCCTCGCGTTCCGCTTGGAGTTTTTCTTCGTATCGTTTCTTCAAGTTCTCGATCTCTTCGTCGACGTCGGCCTCAACTTGTCCGATGGTCTCAGTGTATTCACGCGAAAGTTCGTCTTTCTCTTCCTCCATTTGGACTCGTAGCTGCCTGTCTTCATTGAGGCGCTGCTCAAAGTCCTCGGTCACGTCGCCGACGTATTTTTCGTGGGTCGCGACGAGCCGCTCGCGCTCGTGCTTCCAGTGCTGGCTCTGGGCCTCGCGCTGCTGCAGCACTTCCTGGTACTTTTCCACTTCTTTCATGATCCGGTGCTGGTACTCGGCCTCGACTTCCTGCATTTGCTGCAAGTGCTTCTCTTCAAGCTGCTTGATCTTTTCTTCGTACTCCATTTCGATGTCGTTCTTGTCTTCGCGCAGCAGTTCGAACTTGTTCTTCTCCAGTTCGATCTCGTGCGTGAACTTCTCGGTCAGATCCTTGAGGTTCTCGTTGTACGTCATGTCTTTCAGACGGAGCTGGTACTCGTTGTGGAGCATGAGCTCGTCGACTTTGTTCTTGAGCTCGAGCATGAGCGTGTTCTTCTCCTCCAGATCGCTCTTCGTGACCAGAATCTCTTCGGAAAAGTAGCTCGTATGGTGGAATTCACCGCCACCGCCCAAGCCACCGCCCCGGGACACAGCAGCACTCACGGCTGAGGCGCCTGCGCCGCTGGACTCCTTCATGCGTGGCCGGCCTTCTTTGTCGCGGATCTCAAAGATGCACACGCAGCCGTCTTCCCCGGCGGCAAAGAGGAACCCGTCGTCGAAGGAGATCCGCAGCCGCGTGACGGGCGCGCTCAAACACTGGAACTCGATCGATTCGCCTGTGAGTGGGAACTTGAATGACCTCAACGCGCCCGGTTTGTCGCTTTCAGCTGTTGCGCCGAACAGCATACGCTGCGAGTGGGAAAGCACAATCTGGCCCAGCACACTGTCGCAGATGAATTCCTTGGTGAGCTGGGACGACGGGAACTCGATCTCCTTGAGCATGCGGTCACTTCCGACGGCGTAAATCGCCGTGCCTTCCTTGTTGCAGAGTGCCGAGTAGTACGGAACGCCCTTCTGGACAAACTCGGCCTCGCGCTTGGCCTCATCTAGGTCCCACTGGTACACGGCGCCGTCCATGCCGGCCGAAATGATACTCGAGTCGTCGTTGTTCCAGTACAGACAGCGCACTTTGCCGTTGTGGCCTCGCAGATTCGCGACCAGCTCGCAGGAGAAGAAGTTAAAAACCTGGATCGTGTTGCCGTTGACAGCAGCGAACAAGTGGCCGCCGGTGCTGAACTGGCACTCGCGACAGGCCTTGACGGCAAACTCCTTGAACGGGCGGATGTCGTCCATGAGAATGTTCATGAGTCGAAGCTTGTCGGCGAAGCCTACGAGCAGGTACAGTCCCGACGGATGGCACGACACGCTGTGGGCCTCTTCACTGAAATGCTTGGCGACTTCACAGCTGCGCTCGAGATAGTTCCACACGCGCACTGTGCGGTCGAGCCCGCAGGTCACGAGGATGGGCTTGCGCACGCACACGTCCATGCCCGTGACGTGCATGAGCCCATTTTCGTTCGGACGGTGGAACGGCGTGACCACGTACTCCACTTCGTCGTTCTTGGACACTGTGAGAGGGTTACTGGTCGAGTCGTCACTTGGTAACAGCCCCGACGCAGACGCTCCGACACTGCCAGACGCGTGGGTCACAGAAGCCGCGTTACCGAGGTTTGTGAGCGCCGTGCCGACGCTGGCGGGGAGTCCACTCAGTCCGTTGCTGACTTGGTTGTGGTATGGGAACGTGAGGAGCTGTCCGCTCGAAAGCGAGACAACGACCGAGTCTTCGTTGGGGCTCACGCACAGTGTCGAGATCACCGAGGGGGCGTTCTCCACGCGGATCTTTCGTTGCAGAAGGAGCAAGTCCGCGGGGTTCTTGTCGACGTGCGAGACGCTCTCGTTGTTCACAGCGTACAGGTACACTGTGGCGTCGTTGAGTCCACACAGAACGCCCTTGGAAGTCGACAGGATCGAATGGACAGGTTTGCCCTCGCCTGGCGAGCCCGCAAGTCGAGTGATGAACTCGCCGCCGTGGAAGAGCTGCAAGTCGCCCTCGCTTGATCCTGCGACCATGTAGTCGTCACGCTGTTTGATCCAGCACTGGCTCAGGAAGACCGTGTTCTCCATTCGCGGACTGGGCATTGGACGGAACGCGTTCTCAAGAAGACGAAAGTACCGCACGAGGTTGATGCCCGTGACGCATACCAGCCCCGGGTCGACGTTGCTGAACGAACAGGCCGTGACAACGTGGGACCCGTGGCTGCTCGAGCCATTCGCACCTCCAACGCCACCGGAATCGAGCCCGCCAGGCCCATTCGACGAGCTGCCATTTTGAGCATTCGCCGCCAATCCGTGGAGATTCGCCATGGAAATGCCCGCCATTGTCGTGCCGCTGATACTGCCAAACTGGTGGCCGAGCATGTTGGAGCTGGGCGTGTTGTGGAGCCCGGCGGCCGCGGCAACGTGGAGCGGACTCTTGATTGTCGCGACGGCCTTGCCCTTGGACCAGTTCCAACACGTGAGGATCCAGTCTGGCGCACCGCCCTGTGTCAGCAGAAGCTGGCTGTCGGCGCTGAACTCCATACACACGTAGCACTGGCCCTGGGTCTCGGCGCTGCTCAGCACTTTGCGTTTCTTGAGCGTCTTGAGGTCGTAGATGCTCACAAGTCCGCGGTCGCTTCGCTCGGCAACGGCGATGAAGCGCCTGCTGGATGCCATCGTCAGCGCCGTGATGCCGCTCGTGTTTTCCGTTCCCGTGATGAACTTCTGGCGCTTCTCGTCGAGAGAGTACATGATGAGGTTGTGGCCCGCCGGGTAGGCCACGGTCTGGTCGTCCACGTACACGACATTGTTGGACACGTCGGCTTTCAAGCCAAAGATGTGGCTGCACCACCAAACGCACAAGATCAGAAGGAGGCATCGGTAAGACGACCACGCTGTTCACGGACACGCACCGATGGAGGAGGTTCACGGTGGCCATGGTCTCTCCTAATCACTGCGACGGACAGGTGAGACCAGGCGACTCGAACGTAGCGACCAAGGTGACGCAATGATGAGACTTGTGTAGGGTGGAGGCACTCGCGCACACACAAACACACTCGGCGAGTGGAGAGCCGCCCACGAAACGACGCACGAAAGAGGAGTTTCAGGGTCTTGGGCTGATCTCCTAATTCATTAAGTTGATGTGTTGTGTCAGTGTGCCACGTGGTCCCGTCTATGTGCAAAAGGTTATCGCGCTGCTTTAGGTGGGATTTGTATAGCTCCTTTGGTGGCAATGCGAGCCGACGATGCTTGCGTTCACATGCCTTCAAGAGGCACTCGAGATGTAAAAATACATAGTTGATGTGTGTACCTGCAGCACGGGCATTCGTTCGGTGAGCACATGCGTGGTACCTCGCTTCGGCGTCCGCAGTCCAATCAGCAAACTCGTTCGTCTCGAGCATGACGAGCTCAGTGACCCCGGTGGTGCCATTCCATGACGGCTCCTTCGTGGGCTCGAGGCCACCACGGCGCATGTCTGCGCTCTCCTCGACAACTGCCTCCACTGTTTTACCCAGTGAGCAACTCCCGCCAAGAAGCAGGCCAGTGCAGCTCCTATTCGCGCTGTGGGACTCGTGGCTTGGCTTGCTCCACGTGAGCCATAGCGGCACGTACTCCATCGAACGCATGCTCGCTCTCGAAGAGTACTCCCAGACATCGTGGGTGCGCGTGTTGGCCGTCTGCCTCCTCATGCCGCTGCCGACGCTGTTATTCGTGGTGTGTATCGAGTTGTTGCCGCTGCAGAGTGCTTTCGCTGGATGGAAAGCCAACTATATGTTCTGGGTGCGCCACTTCATCCTCACGGTCGTCACCATGGAATGCAACGCGCTGCAACTCAAAAAGCTCATTCCCGATCTCCCGTGGAAGCGCCATCGCGTTATCGCTCTCTCACTGGTCACCGGCGTGGTTTCCGTGAGCGGAGCCATACTCATCTCGTCCGTGTGGGTCTTCCCCATTCCATTCTTCATGGTGATCGTCGGCATCCCGTTCACGTCAGTGTGGGTCAAAGGCTTCGAACGCATGGTGTTAGCCGAGTTACCAAACCTCGCGCCAGACTTCAAGCAGCGGTTCGACCGAGCGAACGACCTCTTCAACATCCAGGGTGCGCTGGTGTCGGTGTATCCCGTGTACAACGCTGTGTTCGTGATGCTTCCGCCGCATTTCCAGCCTGTGTTTGTGTTCGTGTTGCCCGTGATCAAGATGATCCTCAAGAAGAAAGTGGCCGCGCGGCTCGTGGAGCTTGAGGACTATCTTCCCGAAGAAGCGGTCTTCACCGTGGAGCTCTTCAACGCCCTGTACATGGTCAACTGCATGCAGAACACGACGACGCCAGTCACGAGCGCAGTGATTCTAGGAATCGATTTGATCCTCTCGGCGATCTCGCTGTACGGGCTCCATAAACGCACGAGCATTCTCAAGTCTCTCCACAGGCAGCACCTCACCATGGCAACACATACCGATGGGAGAGCTGAGCAACCAAGAAGTCTTCGTGAGCTGATGCTGGCACTGCTGGAGCATCCTGAGAAAATCGACAAGGAAGTGCTCGTCGAAGTTCGAGTAGAAGCCTGTGTGGCGCAATACCTGAGCCCTTCCAACCGAAAGCTGGTCAAAGGACTCGTGCGTGTGCGAGAGAAGTGCCCACCACCGAAGCCGCACCCGCTGCCCCTGGTTCCAAGTCGAAAGCGCTCACTGATGGAGATCGTGGCGCCGGTGTATCCAGCCGATGTTCTACCTCCCTCACCTTCTCCATCGACACGAGGGCTTCTGCAGGCGACTCCCTCCCAGCAACTTGAGCTCAGCCAGCGCCAGAAGTCGCGGCTCCTTCAGCAGACGCTCCGCGCCATGTTCAATGTCGAGTTCCTCGTGCTCATTGAATACGTCGAGTGCATGATCCCGTTCATGTACGCCATTTACCTGCCCGTGCTGGTGCAGCTGCCCAATGGCCGGTTCTATCCGCATTCGCGGGCTCTGCAGCACGACCGCGAGAGGCTTCACATCGTGCTCAGCAACATCGTGGTCTTCGCGCTGCTCGAAGTCGCGTCACTCGTCGTGTTTTGCTTGATCTTACGGCACCGTTTCAAGTTCTCGCCGTTGCACCAAGTTGCGTTCGTGCTGGAGAAGCAAGCTGCGCTCATCCAGGGAAAGCTCATCGTGTGGCTCATCTACTCGCTCCAGTTCACGATCGACCACCAAGGTGAGAACTCCGACTGGTCTTGCCCAAAAAGGGGTGGAACTTACGAAGAAAAATCTGTCTGCAGGTGCCGATTTCACATTCCGCTTCAAATGGCTCAAAGGATAGCGTAGCTCACCACCTCCGATAGCAGCGCTTGGCCAACATCTACAAAGCTGTCTGGGTGTCTTCGCTCGCGCCTTGAAATTCAAATTGAGTCTCGCCCTCGGCCTCCGTAGAAGCATCCGTAGCCGCATACTCGGGCCTTGTCCAGCTTGATTCCCCCGTGGCGTGATTATAGAAGTAAACGTTCCCAGCGTCATCAGCGACTTCTTCCCACGGATCTTCGTTCGCCACCACGTTTGCTTCGCCGGCCTCGTCTACTTGTGAACCGTCCACAGTCTCTTGTACCGGAGTAGTTCGTTCCTCGACGAGAAGCTCCATCATCAGGTCGTTGGCTTGCAACTCGAGTGGAGGCTCGTCACCCTTGACTACCTCTCCAGTCATTTTGTTGTAGTAGCAGATAGTGTTGTCGCTGCTGTCGTACGCCTCGCTCCAATACGTGGCTGCGAGCGTGTACTTCATCGGAGCGCGTCCCTCTCGCTTGGCCACCAGATTCCAGTAGTGCCACTTGGTCCGCTCGTGGTACGAGAGCTCATCCGGGGTGGCGTAGCTCACGCCAGGACACAGGCGACAGAAGCACCGTTGGCGCGGCACCATAGGCTCATCGTCGGGCTCGATGGGGAACTGCACGGTCTCCACCTCGCCTTCTCTTTCCGGCTCCACAATGGTGCACACATCCTCCATCAGCAGCAGCAGCGTGCGCATCTTCTTGATACCAAACAGCATTGGATCCATCGGCTTGAGCATGATCTCTTCGAATCGCTGTGGGAATTCCTCCATGGGCACTTTGCCGCCGCATCGATCAATCACCTTGTGGACTTCTTTCTTCATGAGCTCCAGCTCTTGTGACAGCTCAGCGTCCTCCAGGATTCGTGCAAGCACCTGCTCCTTCTTGAGTCGCTCGCCCTCAGCTGCCTTGTCGCCATGGTCTTCTTCAAACACTTGGCGGCGATTGATCAGTGATGCGGCCGCTGCCACCTCTGCTTCAGCCCGCGCTTTCTCTTTCTTCGCCTTCTCGTCGAGCTCGTCGTTGTCATCGTCACCATCCTCACTCTTCGGAGGCGGGATTCCAGCCGACGGAGGACGATACGACTGGGGTTTCTTGATATGCGCCTTCTCCATTGGCGTGAACTCGGCTGCGTCCAGCGCCTCGATGTCCTGGATGATCTTGGCTAACGCGCTTTGCTTCTTCTCGCTCTCTTCCAGCTCTTGTCGCTTCAGCTCGAGTCGTGCTCGTGCTTCGTCGGCTTGGTCCTGAATCGCTTTTAACGCCAACCGTTCTTTCTCGAGCGTACTGCGCACGTGTTCCACGATCACCAACTGCTCCATCACCCGCTTCATCACGGGACAGATCTCGATCGCCTTTTTCGCGTAGAAGAACGCTGCCCGCACCCACGTACACACGGCCGCAAACGCCGGCGAAATCTGGTAGAGCCGGTAGTTGTTAGGCCGCAGCCGCGGGTGGTGGATCACGTGAGTGATGGAATGCAGCATTTGGTTGCGCACACCTTCGCCGAACGAGTACACGTCAAACAGCGGTAGCACGTACAGCGCCTTCACACTGTACCGATGGATCAGGCCTTCCTTGTCGCCCATGTGCACGTTTTCCTCGTTGCTGGAGAGCAGCATGATCAGATCGTCCTTTGTCGGCCGGTACATCTTGCCGTTCAAGTAGAAATTCGTCGTGAAGTTGAGCAAGATCGCGAACGCCTCCAACAGCGACAGGTACACTTCGTCGAGGTTGGACGTGCGAAGCTTGTACCAGTCCATGACATCGCACTGGTTGAGTTGGTCGACGGCTTGCTTGTACTTGCGCTCGAGGCGGTGCGGGTCCTGGTACTTCCAGAAATTCTCCACTTTGACTTGCATTTCTTGCTCTTTCGCGGTCTTGTCATCCAGTTCGTCTTGCAGCTCCGCAACCTTCCGAGTCTGCGCGCGAGCATCGCGTTCGACCACTTCAACTTCATTTCGGAGAGCTTCGTACTCCTCGCGTCGAGCATTGGCAAACTTGGTCGCCTGGGCGTGTTCTTCGGTAGTCTTCTGGAGAATCTCCGTGCCAACAACGAGGTTTTGCGTCTTCGCCAGCATACGCACAATCGACTGGACGAAGGCATCGCTTGCATCGACGCCCTCAGGCAAATTTGGCAGCATCCCGGCGACCATGACAGCGTACGGGGTCTTGAACTTGGGAGGCAAGAGATCCATCTCGATCTCCCCGCTCACGTTTTTCGTGACAGCAAAGTACTGGATGAACGTCGCTGTTGCAAGCTGCGTACTCGCCTTACTGAGCCACGCGACACGTTCGCCGTGAACCCATTTGCCGAGACGAACGAGTGGCTCCCCTTCTGCTTGCTTGGTTATCAGCTTGCCCTCACCGTGCATCTCATCATGTTCAAAGGGTCCTTCATACCGATCTCCGTTGGCGAAGGTCAGAGAGCCCATACCGTGGCGTCGCGTGTACTGGAACTCGCCGGCATAGCTTCGCTTGTCTGCAAACTCCATCATTCCCGGTCCGTTCAAGTAGCCGTCCGCGAAGATGCCGATAATGCGGTCGCCAGTCGCGAGCGTTCGAACGCCCTCGCCGTGCCACTTGCCGTGCTTGAAGTGTCCTTCGTACCGTGAGCCATCGTCGTACACCATTTCGCCATGGCCGTGATACAGGTCCAGCTCCCAATACCCTTCGTACAGCTCCCCAATGTCGAAACGTTCGATGCCGTACCCTTGCCGTTTGCCTTCGCACCACTCGCCCACGTATTCGCCTTTCGAGAATGTGTAGTTCATCTTGAACGTGCCAAAGCCATGGTACTTGCCAGCTCGCACGTCACCGATGTACTGGTGGCCATCGGGCGTCGTCACCTGGAAATTCGAGCCTGTAGCCGTGAACGGCGAGAAGAAGTTGTCCACATCTTCCCCTTCCCACACGGTGCCGTCGTGGAAAGTGAACTTGCCCCAGTGGGTTTCCGTGAAGCGCGTTTTGGACGGTACGGCATCAGCAGGAGCATCGTACGACTTGTCGTTGACCCACGGACCTTCGTACACCGAGCCTTCGTTGTACTCAATGCGCACGTTCCCGCGAATGTAGCCGTCGCTAAAGTCGCACTCGAGTCGAATGTAGCTGTGGGGTAGCTCCCGGAGTGTCGGTCGCTTCTTCTTCTTCTTGATCGCTTCCACGGCTATGAGCTCTTCGATCGTCTCGTCCTCGTCTCCCTCCAGCTCTTCGTGTTTTTCTGCCGTTGACTCGCCAGAAGCCGTAGGCTTGGCCTTCGGACGACCGACTTCTTCCTCTGCGACTGCTGCCAGTAGCTCCTGGCCACCGCCGATGTTGTCCCCGACTTGTGGATCGTCTTTGAGGTACTCGGCGTCTGCCGACTTTCCCTTGATGAAGCGTTCGTGCATCTGCATATCGTGGTTGGCGATGAGCAGCGACGGCATCTTGACCACAATATCCGCGACCAGATCCGTCGATTCAGCTTCCACGATCGCGGCTTTCGTGCGTGCAATGTCGCCTCGGCTCTGCTTTTTAGTCAGCGCGAGTGCTGCTTCCACGGCGAGATTCCGGCGCTTCAACACAGCGGCTTGCTGCTGTCGCAGTTTGGTTAGTTGGAAGCGCTCATCGCCGTCGTCGCGTTTCTTTCGGAAGCTTTCGACTTCAGCGAGGTGCAGAACCTGCAGCCTTCGCAGCTCATCCTTCAGCGCTTGCAGTTGTCGCCGTCGCGCTTCAATCATCGCGTCCCACGCATCCAACTTGGCGACTTCATCGATCGCCCGGCGCATCAGTTTGCGCAGGTCTTCCTGGTAGTTGTCGAGGATGATCTTGTGGGTCGCCAGGATTGACTGGCTCTTCGCGTGCGTCGACTGGATGACCGTGCCAAGCCGATTCATGCGAACGACTTGATGCGTGAACGGCACAAAAGCCTTCTCGATCACCGTCAAGCGCTGGATCTCGGCCGTCATTTCTTCAATCCGCTGCGTTGAGGTCGTGATGAGCTGCTGCAGATTCGCTTGCACCTGGTCGAGCGTCTTCTGTGCTTTCTTCTTCTCTCGCTTGAGCGATTGCTTCTGCCACTCTTCCTCGGTCGTCTTCATGCGCTTGGTCTTGAGCGCGATATAGTCTTGCAGCTCTTTCTCTTCGTGCCGTAGTTTGTCGAGTTGTGTATTCGTTTCCAGACGGAACGCATCCAAGTCCTCCTGCAAGATTTTGATCGTCGAGAGCACGGCTTCGCGACGTGCAACGTTCAGCTCTGGCTCGGCAAAGTCGAGCCCGTACAGCTCAGCAGGTGGCGTGTATTTGTTCTTCTCATTGCGCTCTCGGTCACGGGCATTTGCCTTCAGTTTCTTCTCGTGGATAGCTCGCGCTGTAGCGAACCATTCTCTTCGCGCGTCCTCGTATTTGCTTTCCAGGAACACCTCTTCAGCGATCGCAGCGTTCATCTCAGCGTCTGGCTCCTTCAAGTCGACAGTCTTCAAGCGGCCAACGTGGCGACGGTCTTTCCGCTTACAGTACTGACGAGAAATGTTGAAGATTTCCATGAACAGCTCACTTTGCTCTTCCTCGACGGTCGGCTTTGGGATCGAACAACGCCAAATGTGGTATCGTAGAGCTCGCTCGGACGCACACACTTGTCGGCAAGCCTTGAACGGGCAGATGAGCGGTACAGCGTGCTCGCGGGCGACGTGCTCGTGGACTTCCTGCGCCGAACCAAAGTCTGCACTACAGCAGATCGTACAGGTCAACTCCCGCCGCAAATCCATCGCCGCAGAGTCTTGACGCTCCATCTCGGACCGTTCGCGGTTCTCGAGTCCCTTCGTGTCTGGCGGAGGCGCAATGAGAGGCACAGCACTCCGGTAACTCACATCGGTGAGCAGCTCGACGGGCAGCGCCATGTAGACACTAGCGAGACCCGGGCCTTTTTTGTTCTCAGCGCCCACACGCACACGAAGTGTCGCTTCGCACTGATCAAGAATCGGCCACAACGTCGTCGTTGTTGGAGGAGGCGTCGACTCGTTGCCAGCAGCATCCTCTTCCGCACAAGTGATGAACGACTTCCCTTTGATATCTTCGTTCGCCTCGTCTCGCCACTCGACAACGTACTGCGTGATGGCCGCACCGTTATCGGGTGGTGCTTCCCACGAAATCTCGATCGCTTTGCCTGCTCGCCACTTTCGGAACGGGATCTCGGCTGCGGCCGCCTTCGCTGCTGCTGCTGCCGTGATGTCGGCGACTGTCTTGGGCTTCTTTCCTCGCTGAAGCGCCTGGAACTGTTTGTGTTCCTCCAGCACCGACGCCTCGACCAGTTTGATCTTCTCGCGCCGCTGATCTTCGATGTACAACACTTCGGCAACCATCATGTCGTACACATCCAGCGACAGAATCTCGCACGTGTACCATTCTTCATCGTCGTACTCGACTTCAAACTGGCCGCCAACCCGGAGGAACTCAAGCGGCGTCTTCGTGGACGCGAGAAGTTGAACCTCGGCTACAACTTCCGGAACTTGTTGCTGAAGTTCGTGGAGATGCTTGCCCTGTGCTTCCAACTCGACTTTTTCTTTCATGATCAGCTCGTTCACGCGCTTCTCTTCTTCAAACAAAAGCGCTTCTTCTTTGTCTCGCAACACGATCTCGCTTTGATACCGTGCGTAAAATCCTTGCGTCTTTTCTTCCAGCAGACTCAGCTCGGCGTGGCGCTTGGCGTACCCTCGTGCTCCTTCCATAGACCGCATCGTATTCAGCGTTCCTTGTCGCGCCAGGATCTGCGTCGTCAGGCGCTCTTCTCGTTCCTGCTGCTTCATGGCTTTCACAATCTGCAGGCTCTTGAACTGTGCTTCGATGGAGTTCCGCTCAAGCCAATTGCGCTGCGTCTTCTTCCCTCCAGCACGACCACTCAAGAAGTGAGCGACGCCCCAGCCGTGCGGAACTTTCTTCGTAGTCTTCAAGTTCAGCTTCTTCATTCGATTTTCACGTGCGTAGCTCGTGTCGGTTGCCAGTGTGCGCTTCTGGAACACGCCGTGGACAAGTGCCCAGCCTTCGGACGGACAGAACGAGCAGCCTCGCAACTGTTCGAAGAAATGCTCGCGCGCGATGATGTGCTGCTCTTCGAATGTTTTGACGAACTCCGCTCCGCCGAGGAATCGCGCCATTTCGTGCATTCCTTGCTTTTCCAGCATTCGCGCCATGGGAACGCGAGTGACACGCTGAAGCCACCGCAAGGGGTAATGAACGAGCTTGTCGATAACGCGGACAGGCGGCACAGGCATCATGCCGCCTTCGAAGGCCCCCTGGCCTTTGAACGGTTCAGGAATGAGCCGCAGCACCGCTTGGTGGATCTCCTGCCGACGAGCCAAGAACCGCTGGAATCTGTTGACGATTTTCTGGATCTCAAGCGGCTCGTCGGTGAGCCCTTGACGTGGCACGTACAGTGGGCGTACGAAGTGTAATTGGACGAGAACGTTTGCGATCCGCGTATTGGCCAACTTGAATGTCTTCAGGACACGCATCAACGCCTGCTGCCGTCGAGCAGCGTTCACGCCTTGCAGCTCCAGTTCCGTTTGCACTCGCATGCGCGCGAGGTACACGCGAGCCGCACACTGGATCACTCGGGCCGCATTGAACCGCTTCGCCTCCTCTTCGATCCCCTTCGCGTAAGCCTCCAGTTGGTCGCGCCAGTGCTGACTGATCTTCTTGGAGCGACCGATGGAAGTCGCTTCAAACGTCAGGTCGGGGACTCGTTGCAGCACTTTCTTCGCTGGTTCGACCTTGGTCGCCGGAAGCATCAGCGGGAAGAACTCCAGTTCGCCGTCGACGTCCAGCTTCACTTGCGCGATCTCCTCTTTGATGCCAAGAACAAAGGCAGTTTCGCCGCAGCGAGGATGGCCGCGCAGCACCACACGCACGGCATCTCCCGGCCGCACCAGCTGATCGGCCTTCTCCTTTTCGGTCGCAGTGGCACTGAGGATACCTTCCAGGTCCTGAAGAAACTTGCGCGCTGTATCCGATTTCTTCAGCACTCGCAGCGAGGGTCGGGTCTTGAGAAGGGACTTGATCTTCGATGGGGATGTCGACGTTGACTGGTCTGCAGAGACCTGACTGGCTTCTAATTTGTTTGTTCGCTCAGCTTGGAGGTTTGCTTGCACACGGCTTCGGACAACGTCAAAGAACTGCTTCAGCGTGATGAAATCTTCACGCACCTCGCGCAACACATCTCGAATATCCGTCAGGAAAGTCGCAGGGTCGAGTCCAAAGAAAGACAAGAAGCTTCGCAGGGGGCGCTGAGTCGATCTCGTCTTGGCACCGAGCGTTCGCAGAATCTGTCCTTCGACGGCACGTCGTGTCAGAATCTCCATTCGTGTGAGATAACTGCGCCGCAATGCCGCAGTCCGACGCCGTGACATGCGTCCACGATACACTGCTTGGAGACGAACAGCATACCGCTGTTGTCGCAACAGCTCGCGCTTGTCTTTGAAATGCTGTCTCGCGATATACCCTCTCGCGTGCCGTTGGATCTCGATCGCGGCGAGATTCTTCTGCTTTTCTTTCTGGATTCGCTCGAGCTGTCGCTGTCTTGCCTGGGCCCGAACGATCTCTTGCATCTCGATTTCTTGCTGCTTTTTCATCAGAATTCGAGCTCGCCGCATTTCGATGTAAAACGAACGCGCTGCCACGCCACGCCACATTCGCTGGAGCGTGATGATCATGTCAAGCTCGCGGTTGTACGTGCGCATCGACTCCTCTTCAGCAGCCATCGCGTCACGCTCGCGCTCTGCTCGCAAATACTCGCGGAGTCTCGCCTTGCGGCCCACCATTCGCATGATCGCTCTCGCCAGCCGACACCGCCACGCTGTTTGAATGAGCACTGTCGCCCATACAAGCTGGAAGTAATGGTCCTCGACCATCCGTCGCGTCGAGTGGCCCCGCCAAAAGGCCTGCAATCGCGTCGCGCACGAGTGCATGTGCTTTCGTATCCGAGTGTACTCGATCCACTGGGACAAGGCATAGTGCACATTCGCGTTCTCTAGTCTCGCGCGCCATCGCTTGCGGAATGCGACGAGATAGGCTGTGAAGCCAGCCCACGCCGTGAAAGTCCGGATGAGCGACGCATTCATAAAGAATGCCAACGCCCGACGCTTGCGTTGCCGTTCGTCGATCTGCTGCTGCGCGAATTCGTACCACGTCTCAACGGCCCCCACGAGCTGCCGCTGCATCAATCGAGCCGCTACGCGTGACGAAACGGCCTTGAGACGCTGGATCTGGTCGTGGTGCATCTTCCATCGTAGCCAGCACTTGGTCTGTATTGAGTTCGAGAACTTGAGCAACGCACGACGCTTGGAGCGCTGCTCGTGGATGAAGTCTCGCCATCCGAGCCACGTGCGGTACAAATCGCGATTCATGATCTTACGCAGCAGGCGACGATGCTTTTCCCGAAGAACCTTTTGCTGCCGCATATTCTGACGCCATTGGCGGAAAGACCAATGCAGTAGACTCTGCTCGTAACAACACAACTCTTCGGCATGAGACTCCGTGCGTTCCTTCTATCAGTACGAGAGAGATGAACGTACCCCCGAGAGGATCGACAAGCTCGCTTTCAGCAGGAAGCGTTTCTGATCGATCATGAATTCTCGCCACAGTCGAATCACGACACGTTTCGCCTTGTAATTTGCCTTGGCCTGGACAAATACACAGGAATCAGTCACGGGCCCACCGACTACCAGAACTCGCTTCAAACGTACCGCATTCTCCAATTGGCGAGATGAGTTGTGAGTCTCGAGCTCGACAGCATTCAGAAACACGTGAACGAGGAGTTCTCGGTGGCGCTGCTGCGCTTGCGTCCACTTCGCCCACGCCTCCAGCACTCGCGGCAGCGACTGGCACTTCCAGAAGCCGATCGCCTTCTTGGCCTTGACCGTTTTCTTCTGCACGTGAGCCCTCCAAGCAGAGAATACTCGCCCGATCGTTTTCTCGCCCCAAAAGTTCAGCGCCTTGGCAGCGCGTTGCATGGCGTTGGCCTGCTCACGATCATACCGGATATCGGCGACGTGGAGCTTCCAAATCGTGAACGTCTTGAGAACCGTTTGGTTTGTCCAGTAGCTCGTGGCTTTGCGAACACGTCGCTGCATGAGCTTTTGTCGCCATAAATACTGAAGATAGATGACCGCGCGCGTGGCTTGCTCTCGAATGAACTTGTAGCGTCGGCGACACAGGAAACCACGAGCGATTCGCTGAATATCCACGGCCGCACAGAATTCTCGCCACGCCTGTTGCTCTTTTTCTTGTGCCTTCCAGACAGCACGTACACGAGATCGGAAGCGTACTTGAATTGAAGCGGCAGCTCGTCGACGTTTCGCTTCTTCCACTAACGCTGCTTCTCGATGCCTCGCACGCTGGCTGGATTCTGGATCAACTGCAGCAATGCCTAGAAAGTGAACAGCAGGATCCTCGATGACTTCAACATCGTACCGTTGCTGGCGCGTCAAACTGGTCAACGGCGTCGAGAACGCGGACACGGGCGGCGTTCGTGAGGCATCGTCTCGCAACGCTCTCGCAAGATGGACAGTCTTGATCTGGTCACACTGGTCAACGTTCAATGAGCGAACAAACGGACAAGTGGCTAACATGTGGTCAAGGGCCCTGTGGGTGAGCCCAGGGCACTTGATGAGGTTCAACGTCTCGAGTCGATGTAGGCGAGCACGTTCGAATAGACCCTGGAAGCCACGATCGTTGAGCGCTTCCGCGCCAAAGCCCGTTAGCGAAAGATGGTGGAGACTGGATGGGAAGTTCTGCAAACCCGTAGACGTGAGGCTCCCTCCACCCGCAAGCGAACCGGATACTCGAAGATCGAGGAGAGACTGCATCACCGCCAGGGGAAACAACGCGAGGTCATCGACAGCACTGCACTCTTGAATATCGAGCACCTTCAGCACCTTGTTGGTCGTAGCAATAGTGGACAAGACCACACGAGTGATTCCACGCTGACGCCGACAACGAAGCTCGTGCAGCGATCGGTTCGCCTTCACGAGCTTGACGAACACGGATCCCGGACATTCGCCAATGTCTGAGAGATCGATAGACACGAGCGGAACGACGCTTGACTTCGATCCCGACGACGATGCCGTGACCAACGCTTCTACTGTGGGCTGCCCCAGTCCCAGACAGCCTGCGACCGAGAGGTGCTTCAGTGGCTTGATGCAAAGCGTGGTCGGTGTCTTGAGCTGCAGTCCGTCGTAGAGCAGAAACGTCGACATACCACGGTCGGTGAGTTTCGGGCAGCCGGATACATCCAGTTCTTCCAGATGAGCTAGGCTTGCCAACGCGATGAGCGACTTATCGCACAGACCTACGCAGCGAGCAGCTCGAAAGCTGGTCAGGAATGGGCACGACGCAGCGATGAAGCAGCAAGCGAGGCTCGTCAGGCGTGAGCAGCCAGAGATGTCGAAGCGGCGCAAGTTGTAGTATGCGGTCGTCGCCCGGTTGCCGTCGAAACTGGGGACGCTTGCGAGAAACTCAAAACACGTATCGATCAGATCCGAGCAGTCACTGAGGTTGAGCTCTTCGAGTTGCTTGGGCTGCAGAACAAACAGCTGCTTGACTGTGGCATCGGACACACGTCGGACACCGCGTAACGACAGGGTCCGCAGGATTGATCCATTTGCCTTGACAACGGCCAAGATCGCGTGGTCGGAGAGCAATGCGCAGTGATCCAGTCGTAGCCTTTCGAGCTTGGGTGCCATCTTGGCAATCCGCAGCGCGCCAGCATCCGTTATTCGACTGCAGGACGAGACATCGAGGCTCTTCAACCGTGTACACGCCGCCAGACAAGCACTGAGAATGTCATCTGTGAGCGCATCGGTCTCCGCAAGCGAGAGCGACTCCACCAGCGGACACCGCCGAGCTATGACTGAGATCACTTGTTTCTACATACCAACAACGGCGACACTTAGACGGCTGAGTTCGAAGCAGCTTTGGCGTGCTGCACGTACCGAAACACACTCAAATCGGGAGAGATTCAGTGTGGTGACGCTGCTACAGTTCTCGAGTAGGTGCTGGACATCTGTGACATGATCGCCAAAGTTGTCAGTCTCAACGCGACGCGCAGGGAATCCAGTATCCAGCTTCGACACGAACCTCGGGGCGGATCGTTGCAATCGAGGCCTCGCAGGTTGAGCTGCTTGCACTTCGTGGACAGTTTGGCTGCGATCTGATCGCTCACACCGCTCTCGACAGCGGCACACAGACAAGCCCAGTCGCTCAGATCTACGGTCTCGCGTCCGACGAATGAGTTCTCCTCGAAGAAAACCGAGTCTGGAATCGCGAGCGCTGGGCTGTTTCCAGCGCCAAACCGGCGCACTCGCTCGGCCGTCGCAGCTCGCACGCTGTGCTGATTGCTTGTATCGACGTCACTTTGTGTGTTGCCGGTGTGGTGGCTGCTCATTCACGATTTAGTCAGACTATGAATTGCCTGGGAATCATTGCATCAAACGGGTACGTACGAATGGAATTCGTGCAGCAGCTGATGCAACAACGCCTTCTCCTTGGCAGCAACATTACGCGCTGGGCTCGTACTTCTGAGCAGTGGTAGTGACACTGCTTCAGATGACCGCAGCATTTCATCCACGATAGTCGCGGTCTTCCTCTTGCGTGGCGGTGACTGGGGCTCGGTGGATGCTGGCCGAATGCGTCCGCCGCTCGGCTTCCCCGCACCTGCGACTGGAAGGACTGGGGGACAGGATTCGCGCCGCCCTCGGAACATGTGCAGCCCGTCATCAGGAACCTTCTTCGCTGCTCCGGCGCCGGGCACGGGAGGTGTCTCGAACGCACTCCGGTCGATCCACGAGTTGAACTGCGCGAGTTCCTCGGCGGGTAACGGCCCCACAGCGCGTTCCTTGTATGTCGCGGCGCCCTCAGAGAGTCCACAGCCTGGCGCGGGGCGTTTCTTGCTCCATTCGATGGGTGCTGGATCAGAGAGGGAGTCGCCGGTCTCGGGGGCGACGAGCTCCGACGAGAGCTCCGCCCGCCGTGGAGCGAACGCGGCCACCGAATCGCCACCATCATCCTCGACAGACGGACCGATGCCGCTAGAGGCGTGTTCACTGTGAAGCGCGAGGTGGAAGTTCCGCTTCATCATGGAGCACTAGACGCCGGTCATTTTTGCAGCGCACATTGAGATCAATCGCTTCGACAGATTTGCTCCATTTTCGCGCCTTTTCAGAAGAGGGCGTTGATTGGCTGAAAACAGCTCCTTCTGGAAAAAAAGAAGCAGGACCGTTCGTAGAAGAACATACGGAACCCTCATGAATACACTAATCATGAAAATATTCACTTCCAAATCATACCTTCTCGGCCTTATGGCTAAGATCAAGTGTAGTATCTGTTCTAATCAGTGTGAAAACTGATTTCCGGGGGACAACCCCGGATCTATTTCACATTTATTTCTGAACTCGGACCTTTCTTGGTTGGCTTGCTAGCCAGTTCGGTCCAGGTGTCCCGGGGCTTACACCGCTCCCCGG